>VRLP01003176.1:0-69486 GCA_009660295.1 Lophius piscatorius
GTCTTACATCCTATGGTATTCATGTCTTACATCCTATAGCATTCGTATCTTACATCTTATAGCATTCATGTCTTACATCCTATAGCATTCATGTCTTACATCCTATAGGATTCATGTCTTAGATCCTATAGGATTCATGTCTTACATCCAATGGATGTCATGTCTTACATCGTATGGCTGTCAAGTCTTAGATCCTACAACGGTAATGTTTTACATCCTATAACGGTCATTGCATACCGCAGAGGGGTTTTACCTTCATGTATTTCATTTAACTGAAGGAAAAAGCCTTGATTTTAGCATATGGATCTAGATACGTATCATAACTGAGGCTAAGCCTCTTAAGTGACCCATGACCTGGGTGAAAGAGAATCTGCACATAGCTACACTATCATATGTTTACATGAACTAAAAGCCTGGAATTCAAATTTAAGTTTCTGAAAAACAGTTGACTTTCCAAAAGCTCAAATAGATGATAATAGAGAGAGATAAATTAAAAATGAATGTTAATTAAAGGATTTTCCTTTGCATAATATTACACATATATAAGCAAGTGAGAGAGAGACTGCTGCTTCTACAGCAATGTTCTTATCATGTAAGTCAGACTGGAGCAATGCATCATGGGTTTGTGACCCATGACCTCAACTCCAGCGTGTGCCAACATATGGTGCTGACAGAATATGTGTGTGTGTGCGTGTGTATGTATGTATATGTGTATAGGTGAGGGTGAGAGAGAGAGAGAGAGAGAGAGTGACGGTTGATGATGAGACCCAGGGGAATGACGAGGCAGTTGAATTGGACGTGCGAAGCCAATCGCTCGTCACCACACTATCATGGAGGCTCACACACAGAGGAAACCATTCCTCTACCTACGTCTGTCAAACATCAGGGCCTTTGTGAGTCTGACTCTCTGATGATTCATTCTCTTCTAGCTCCTGTCATACATCACAGCAGCAGGGCAGCGAGCCGAGCTGTAGGGATGATGAGCCGTGAAGCCGTTGGCACACCTCACCACTAATCCTCCCGTGAGTCCTTTGTACTCTGTGAGGGTCAATTTGCAGCTCACGGGAGCAAGTAAGTTCACTCAACAAAACAATACAACCAATACAATACTCACCGTTTTGTGGCTATGAGGCCAGCTTTCCGTTGCTAAACAAACAGATCATATGCGAGTAAACTGATATATAAGCAAATACACTCTGGTGCCGTCAGCGTAATCCTTTTTCTCTTTTTTTTTATTGCAAAATAATCACCATATGAAAAGTAAAAACATTAACACAAACGTGTTGATGTCATGCACAGAGGCCCACAGGAGGCGGCTCCACGCCATGCTGCATGCTGCTCATCTCTGCTCACTTCACGTGAGTCAAGATGGAGGGGGGTGTATGACCCATGGTTTAGCTGGCTGCCTCATAATGGATGAACGGAGTCATCTGAAGGCACCGTATCAGAATGCATCATCGATGATTCATTACCAACATTTTATGAAAAAAGACTTTGTATGCCGCACTAAAGAAACAAAGAATGTCCTAGAATGTGTTTTACGGTGATGATATGTGACATCACAGCTGCTGAGAAGCCGAGCAGCTTAATATTTAAGCAAAAAAGCCAAACATGTGTGATTCTAGTTTCATCAATGTGAAGACTGGAGGTTTTCAAATGTGGAATTACAGTAAACGGATCATCTTTTGATATGGATTATCTGAGGAACAAAGACAAAGACATCACTGTACCAAAACAAAATCAAAAAATCACTGAATCACAGAAATGAACTAGCAGCCATAGAAGTGGCTGTAATACTACAGCACAATATTGGTTACTGTGATTCCTGCCGTATATTATTTGTCAGTGTAATTTTCTACAGTATGTTGTTGATTACTGTGATTTATAAAGTACACGATCGCTTCCATAGTTGTTTACTTTGAGCTTCAGTTGTGGGGACTTTATCACAGTAACCCAGTAACTCTTTTGTTAGTGTATTTTAGACTATTTAATGTGCATTACATATTTCCAAACACAGTAAATTAATTATAACAATTAGTTTTCAGTGTTTTACACGCCAAAACCCTGATATTCAACAACGTATTCAGGAGAAATGATAATGAAAGTACTGCTGAAAGGAGGCGGTAAACATATGGTTTAATAAGTACTTTAAACAAAAATATATATTTCTGAATACACAGTAAATTACTGTCATATTATGTAAATTTCCGTTTTGGTCTCATCAGACACTTTCAGTGCCAAATAGAAAACTTAAACTTAACTCGAAAGGAGCATTACCTGAGGAAAGTCCTGCGGTTATGGGTAGTTTGGGAAATTTTAAAGAGTATAACAGTAAACATATTTAGGTCATAATTGTTTTTTAATACTAATTTAACTGAATCGATCAGCTATATCGGTTGCATCTGCTAATCTATAAATGGATGCGCAAGCATCAACAGCTGCCAGTATTTTTTTATTTAATTTTCTTTTACAGTGTATAGTCTCTAGGAAATACTATCATGAGGCTCAGGCCTGATTTGATGAGCTTCACTTTGTGTCATAATAATTCTCAATGTAATTCCAAAATCCATTAAATTGAAAATGACAGATAGTTGTTATTAGTTATAATGAATAATGAATAACATAATAGTTGTATCATTTATAACGCATAGTATATAAAGCTATGGACCACTGCTCGAATGAGATGGTGTCTAGTGTGGCACACGGCTGGAAACACCTTCAAATACATGTAGTAGAAGAAGAGTCCACTGGAGGATAATGTCCATTCTGCTGTATGAACAAATCAGCTCACCTGCAGCCTCCGGCGCCGTATAATTCCAGAGTCATCCATGGCGTAATGACGAGCTATGGGGCTCCAGGTGGGGATTCCCCCTACCGAACACAAACTCTAGACCTCTCACGGGTCTTTGTCTTGACCCAGCAGGGTTGCAGCCTCCACTGATGCTCTAGTTCTGTGCAGCAGCTTCCACAGTCAAAGAGTTACGAACACGCATCCATAAAGGAGTCAAGTCCAGGAAAAGCAGCAACACGTTTTTTCTGAGCCCCACCCCCGACTTGAGTTTTGCGTGTCACTATCTCAGTATCTCAGTCTCATGTCTGCTCTTCCTCTCCGAGCATTCAGCCAGAGCTCTCTGCGCCTGGACGCCGTCCAGCCGGGCGACCGGAGGCCTGGAAGATTACAGCAAACACAGTGTAGGAATAACTTATCCTGTTGTTTCCCTTATACAAACGCGACCTTCCACACACATTTGACCACAAAAGTGCGTCCAAAGCCCTGCCCAGGTTCCAGCAACACGGTCATTATCTGATGCTCTACTGCACCGGAGTGGAGCAGCGCAGCTCCGACACGCGCGTCATCCGCAGCTCCCCGGTCGGGCTGACATTGGCGCTTATTCGCCGCGGAGGAGCTTGTCTAGTCCGGTCAACATCACCGTGAGTGAAGAGAGCGCCACCCCGCCTCTGAATCCTCCTCATAAACACGTAGAAATGTAAACTGCTCCGTTTCATTCATCCGTCGGCTGCTCCTCAACATTTAGCTCCTATCAGACGACTGACTGCTCCAGCAGCGTCGCGATGGTTGTAACCCCTTCCTTCCTAGGATTCCCTCTCGCCCCTCCTCCTTCACAGTCCCTCTCGTGATGAATGGAGGAACATCCAACCAGGGTTTCATGATGGAGTCTCTGGTGGATGTGAATGCTTTAAATCCCTGGAAAAACTCCGACTCAGATTTGACACCCGAGTCTGGAGAGTTTGAAGACACATTCAGCACCACAGACAGCGACACCAATCACATGGAGTCAAACTCTCCACTTCACATCTACGGCCATTCAACTGCAACTAATGAATAACTACTCAGCTCATTGTTGGATGAAATGATTGTTATTAGTGTAAAGTTTTAGATTTAGATTTACCATCCCATTATACAGGCTGGGACAATACCAGAAATTGAACGTTTATCATATAAACTATTTAAATACTTTGATGCTCCAGTTAAGGATGCAATGAAGTGCAATGAAGTCCCCTTGTGTTCTGCATCAAGTCCTTTTTCAAACTAAACTGAACAAATGCTGGTCTCTCTTGCTCTGGGGGATTACTGAATTCTTATATAAGAGGAAATGACAGCAGGATCACTTCTGCATTCAGCAGCAGCTGAGCACCAGCAGCTCCTTCTCCAGCGACCATAATGTGCACATTATGAAACTCAATGAAGTGAGGCTCCACAGCCAGACTTCCACCTGTGCTCGGCTCTTTGCAGTAAGATCAGTTCAGCCAGTGCAGCAGCAGAAATCAATATCCCCTCCTGGCTGCTATGTGCTCTCCAGCTCTGTTGCAGCAATGCTCATCACTCTGACAAAGGTGAGAGGGGCAACAAGGCCAGAAAACCTTTGTTTGAGAAGAAAAGAGTTGGGTTGAGATATTGCGGGGAGAGTTTTGGACTGCTTGGCCGGTTTAACCAGGATAGACAGCACAGACCAAGGCAAAGTCATCAGGACTTGATCTCATCTGGATTTCTGACTGACAGCCGGACGGTCCTGGCAGCTCATTTAATAACACCAATAACAGTCTGACAACAGAGGCTCTTCTCTGACTGGATTTACACATTCTGTTACAATTACGTCACGAGAAAAATATTCATTTATGCGATATCCACCCTTTATTCATGAAGAATAAAAACATTTGTAAAAATATGTTTCATGATTGCTTCTAGACAGCAGACTTTTGAAAAGGGAAGTAAATAAGGTAGACCACGAGGGGAAATATATTTTAAACAATACGACATGTAATCAAGAACTCGATCCGAACTGTGGCTGCTGTGAGTGTAACTTTTCCATATACATAAAACATCAGAAATACTGCGTCACCATTAATTCCTTCTTGACTCGTGTTCCTTAGAGACAGAAAAGCGACCTTTCTCACAACAGAGCACAGGGACTATCTGGAGTAACCAGAGAGAAACATGACTGTTGAATTCTTCAAATGTACAAATGTACACCACATTTAGCCCCGTTATTAGAAACACAGACACCACTACAGTCAATTACAGCACACACATGGCTCTGAATGTCTGGTTAGGACAGGCAGTAAAAAGATCTGAGAGGCTGGAGATAGGCACAGGAGTGCAACGAGCTGAAGGCTTGTGTGAGCCTCCTAACATGCTGACAATGTTCAAATAGCACTATTTAGGAGGTTTACTGTATTCACTATCTCAGTTTATCTTGCACAGCTTAAACACAAATTACAATTATGGCTGGTGAGAATGACATAATTGTAACTCAGCTTTTTAATAATAAAAAAAAAAGGATTGGATAGGAAAATGATTGTAAAAAACAATAACCCTGTCTGGACCAAGCTACCTTTCAGAGTACTGAGAAACTGTTGTAGACTACATTGCCCAGAATGCACCACTTTCCCTGTCCTATACACGAGTAGGTCTAGTTGTCCCATTAGTCGCTCTCACGAGGTAGAGCTGTAACAGGGGTAGAAAGTATGTAAGACATATGTGAGCCGTATACATCCTGTCGTGAGTTCTTGTGTTCGTTTATGCAAAGTAAGTGCTCTGTAAAACTTCATAACCAGCATTTGATGCATCAGGATTTCACAGTATCACCAAGATATCAGTTGCTGATATGCAAAGCACCAAATCTGCCATGTATTTTACAGGACAAGTGAAACATTTGAGCTGCTGGTTGCACTGGTGGAAAAATAAGAAGGCTTCATTCCTAATGACCAGAATTACAATGAAATCCATAAAGTAGTTGCTGTGATATTTAAGTCTGAATCGTGGTGATGGATCTTCCTTGGAACGAAAGTCATTAGCAGTTGTTTTTACTGACTCAAAAGGCTAATTTGTTTGTTACAAAGCTGTAGCGTATTTGCAGACAATATCAATTTTTTTCTCTTTCTACGAAAAAGTAAAATACATTCATAGTAAACGGCCCAGCGTCCCTTCCCTCCTCCTGCCGTATTATTTTGGGACAGGTCGGCGTGGGCGGAGTTTGGACACTGGGATGCAGGGTTCTGTCTGCGTTTGGTGTTGATGAGGTCATGGCTGTGTGCGCAGCTCGGACCATATGTTACATAAAAACTGTGTGAAAGCTCCCATCCCCAGCAAGGCATTACGCAACGTCTTTGTGCCCCCCCGCCTGTCAATCATGGAAATAATATCCTTATCTTTTCTTTAGGTTTGATTGTGTCCATCTAATATATACCTACTGCACGTATTTATACATATATTTAACATTTAGAAACTCATATACAACCTTTATATGTAGTTATGTCACCGGATTAAACTCATAATATATATGAGAACTGTTGCTGGAAACTTTTATTCTCTACCTACAATAAACCCGTGAAAAACCATAGTTTCAGTAAAAATAGGTTGCATTAACATGTGCGGGGGAAGGCCGAGAATCCGTTGGGTATTTTATTCATATTTGTGTTTTGTTTTGGACATCATAACAGTATTAGAATGTGCAACATATGAGAGTCCTAAGAGTCGAAGGTTATTTTAAGTTTATTTTCCCCTGCATCACATCATCGAGATAAACTTCAAAAAGCTCCACAACTACATTTACTCACATAAATGTTGTGACTATGGGAGGCAACACAAGTATTCATTTTCAATGTCAGTATCATTCAACCTGTTATTATACGTCAGTGTTCTGAGATTAAACAAAGAAAACAAAAAACAGTATACAGTCTTCACCTGATTCTTTTTAGATAAAAGTCTTGAACATCATTATATTACAGAAACGCCATGAATCAAAACAATCCGTCAATTTTTTCGGAAATTCTTGATAGCTACTGCATCACATTTTATAGAAATACCACAAAGTTAATGTTATTCTGATCAGGTTCAGTAGGACAGGACCAGGAGGACTATCCACTTGGACCAGCTGGAGAGACAATGAACCCAAAATGAGAAAAAATAGGATTTTACCCCAGAGGGATTTGGCTGCAAAATACCACCCATGTCCACTAGATGGAGCGGCATGAACGCACTACAACTTTTGGCTTCGACATAACTATAGCATTTTATCAAAATCCAGCATTATGCACAATAATAAAAATATCCAAAACTATGATGAAGGTGGATTCTGGGCCTTCAGGTAAGAAGGAGCACCCTGACGGGCAGAAGTGACCAAAGCTATGTTTGGTGTTGATTGAAGTTTCTCAGTTTACATATCGTGTCAATCATTACACGATGAAGGGCGTATAATCACTTATCAAGGACTGGCTGACAGTACTTGCTGGTCGGACATTTTTTAACTGCACATGTAAACAAACATTATTTGTGTAAAAATAAAATGTTTTATGAGCATGATGAGATTATCTTTCAGGTACATCAGATTAGAAAACTCCACAGCAGCATTATGTGAGCTTTTTTCGGGTCAGTGATTATTTCCTGTTTACATAGAGGCCCATATACGAGCCTTTGGGGTGGAAGGGGTAAATTCCAGCAAAAGTCCTTGTTGCCAGACAGCAGTGCAGGTCTGAATACTGCATACATAGTGGGCGCTATGTAGATGGTTCACTGCTTTGCACAACCAGATATCCCTCGGAAAATCAACTGCGAAACAAAAATGAAAATTTAAATATGATAGTATGATGAATGGGTCTGTAGTGATAAAGTAGGCTAGCAAGCACAGCTAGCCCCTTGTTTCTGCTGAATGTAAAAACCTCAAAGATTATTTTAATTTATGGTGACTATATACCCCTCAACCTTTGCAGCCTTCTGTTTGCATAGAAATATAAGAACTAATTTTCAATCCAAGAGGCCAATATTTTTTTTTACAGAAACGTGAGAAAATGCAATAGCCTACATTTAAGTGTAACTTTCCTGAGTTTCTGCTCTGTAAAATACTGATGTAGAATCCTAGTGAATCTAAACAATACTCTGAGAGAGAAAATATCATTGCAGTTATTTGGGAGAAAGCCTATATTTACACAAATGCCCCGTAAACAGCAACGCATCATGGGAATGTGAAAGGATGTTTGGCGACTAACATTTGGAAACTTAGCGTCCCAAGTCCCATCGGTCAGCTGAGCACGAAACGCTGGTCAAAGGGGTTCTTGTCAGTATTCACAGTCCAGAATGATGATGGCAGGGAAGAGTTTTTAGCTATCTACACAATACTTTAATTTGCTATAATATGAGCTTTTCAGGTCTCCAGACTTCTCTGTGGCATGATGCAGTCACCCAGCAAGTTCAAAACAAGATACCTAGACTCTCTCTCCCTGACACCGTTCCTTAAGTCACTCTCAATGTCTGCCACATGCAAGTGTTCCAACAAAATTGCACTGCCACAGTCCACGGGTCAGTCCACCGCTGCTGGAGACTAAACTCTGATGAATTGTCTTTGGGCAAGATGCTGAACCCCAAACGCATGACGGACACACTACATATTTGGGTTACAGAAGCATTGTTTGATTATAATTGATTTCCAAACCATACTGAAAAAATATTTAGGCCTAGTATTTAAAATGTATGTATTTTAATTACATGTAAAATGTCCAGGTAATTGGATTGGGGTGGCTTTAGCTCAGTGGGTAGAGCAGTTTTTTCTAAACTGGGAGACCAGTGTTCGAGCCCAGCCCCTTATGCAACATGCCATGAGTCCTTGAACCCGAAACCTCAGCCCCCCGGGCACCTGAAAGGGGCCGCCCTCTACTCCCTCAGGGTTAAGTGAGACGCAGAAAGGAATTTAACGAAGTTGTACTGTATGTATGTACTCCGTAACGTGTGCTAAATAAGGGAAAGCATGAGATTACATCATTTTAACATAAACAAACTAATAAAGTTAATGTGATGCATTTTTGTCTTTAAATTATTAATGAAACAAGTGATAAGTGATAAATAAAATAAAAAAAGTGATACCATATGTGCTTTAAACACATTTCCCATTAAAACAACATCATTTCCGGATAATTATATATGAACCAATCTCATAAATTTTAACTAATTGAATCCTGCTTGTCCGAGAATGAAACTTATTCAAACCTTGTTAATATTTTTTTAACGGACTCAATTTTATTGTTTTCATACTAAATAAATTCATGCTGATTCTTTGAAATTTGAATACATACATTTGAAAAACCTGATTATTTAAATAAAATCAGACAGACGCAACTACATAAACTTCAACTATGAACTGATTAATTTTTTCCAGGCACACATTGACAAACATCACCTTTGTGTTTCTTATTACACGACTGAAACAGCACCTGCTTACATCATCAAGTGTCATGTTAGAGATGAAATGGTTTCAGGATGGTTAATTGTCCATCCGCTGTACAAATAGTTTGTCAGCGCCACGGAGAAAAGTAATGTCACTGACTCTGCCGACGTTGGCCCGATGGAGATTTTCATTCATAACCATGATCATTTTGATTTCTCAGCCTTTCAGATTACTATTTTTGCCAATCCTAATACCCTGAGGTGGAAATAACACACGTGGTTTGGTGTGTATTCCACACATACACAGAGAGAGACTTTGAGCAGATGGGATCGGTCATGCTTTCTGGATCAAGGCCTCTGATTTCATCAAGACTAAATGGAGTGTAGAAACTGCTGTACAGCTGCCAATTCTCAGCATCAGCACAAAACAGGAAACAACTAGGGTGTAGACAGTTGAATTATGTAGAAGAAAATGTACAAAATGACACTGATTTCTGCTGCGGATGGCATCCTCTCTTGCGTAGAATAAAATAGAGGACTTTAGTAGGGTGACACTCAGGAGTGACAGGGTGAACAAAAAAATAAAAAAAAATACTTTGAGTCCTGGTCTGGAATGGATTTTGTCGATAAAACACTTCCTATTTTTATTTCCTTCATCTGAGCTACAGTATTACAATATTTATTCATCTCGGAACTGTGTGGTGTCCAATCAGAAAAGAGGAAGACAAAACAACATCACAAATGAGAGATATCTGGACATTTGGAACGTCTTCTAGATATCAGCTGAGCCAGAATGAATGTTTTATACATCTTTTAATGAAATTGTTTTGATGTTTTTTATATCCATCATCTATTCTTAATTAACTCTAATTAGACATCTAGATGTTGGCCTGACAGAGCAGAACTTCAGCTAATTCTGATCCTATATGGGCATCCAGGTTATGAATTGGCCCAATTAATGTGATGTGACATGTTTTGTACCTCCAGAGGCAAAGAAAACTGAAGGCATTCATAAACGTATGTCCTGTTTCTGTCAAACTATTTAGAAGGTCTTAGATAGCAGCTTCCAGAAGAAGGTTTACCTTCCCTGAAGGTACTTTTACTCCTGTGTTATTGAGGCTGTCTTGAGAGGAAACATCAGCACCAGGTACAGCAGCTGCTCCTCTCTGGACCGACAAACCTACAGAGAGGGGTCAAAGCTGCTCAGTGGACCATCAGCCGTGACCTGAACCGCCTGACGGACATTCCCCACCAGCTTGAATTTTCTCCAGCGATGGTGTTTTCTCTCTGTTGAGGTGAGAATGCATTACCACTGCCTCACGCTTTGTGTGTGCGGAGGAGTCGTTTTTGACATGGACAAACTGAAGTCTGTAAGATAAATACACTCAAACCAGGATAGTTTAGTTCCTTTAAGCCCAATGTGGTGTTATAATCTTTGTAATAGGATTTTGTGATCTATAGCATCAAATGCAGCACCAAAGTCTAAAAGGACAAGTATGGAGGCCGTGAAAATATCAATATAAATAGGGACTTTAGCTAGTGCTGTTTCTGTGCTATAATGTCATCTAAAATCTGATTGAAAATCCTCAAACATCTTATTCCTGTGCAGATAATTGATCTGCTAGAACTTTTTCAATGATCTTAGAAGTAAAGGGGAGGTTTTAAAAAAAAAAAGTGATACCATATGTGCTTTAAACACATTTCCCATTAAAACAACATCATTTCCGGATAATTATATATGAACCAATCTCACCCTTACAGATATTTAAATTACAGATATTAATTTAAATATCTGTAAGGGTCAGCTTTTTAATCAAGGGTTTAATCACTGCTACTTTAAAAGCGTGAGGTACATATTAGGGCTGAATTAATGTCTAATATTGAAGTATTTATTAATGGCAGTACATCCTTGAATAGCCTTGTTGGAATTGGATCTAAGAGACAAGTGGATGGTTTCTAAGGCTGCTGGACCTGACGACGCATCATCTGTAAACGAATGAATTATATCTCTAATTGTTGCAATCTTATTTGTGAAAAAGGTGATAAAATCCTCACTATTAAGGGTTAAAGGAATCTGTGGTTCTATAGAGCTGGGACTCTGTGTCAGCCTGGCTACAGTGCTGAAAAGAAACCTAGGGTTATTTTAATTTCCTTATTAGTTTAGTATTGAGTAATAATTTGTTCTGGCATAATGCAGGGCCTATTTGTAGATTAGTAGACTATCTTTACAGGCTATGCAAAATACTTCTAGACTGTCGTGTCGACTGCTTGAAGGTATGCAACTGTGTATTAAACCATGGAGCTATCGTCCTCTGAGTCACTATCTTCTTTTTCCAAGGGGCAACAGTGTCTAATGACGTTCACAGTGCGGCTGCAGCACTATCACTAAAATAATCTATTTGTGTTGGACTAAGATGGAGATGGTTATGCTCCATCGTTGGGGGAACTAATGGAATGATGTCTTTAAATGTGGCTACAGATTTATCTGAAAGGCATCTCTTGTAGTGGACTCCTTTTACATCGGTTATGTAACTCATAACTGTGAACTCAAATGTCCCCAGAAGGTGATCAGGGAACACAGACTTATGGGGAAACATCCTGAAGTGTTTCATTTCTATGCCATATGTTAGGAAAGTAAGCAAATCAGTTTACCACCATGTGTGTGACCCCATCGCCCAGTAGTTCCGAGTAAAGATGCCTGACATATTTAAATAACGCCCTGTTGTGGTAAATGTGCAATACACCAGCTAGGATTGTCACCGTGGGCGATGAAACTAAACCAGCCTCGCCGGATCTCTGTTTGAAGCCTAATTTGAATCGCTGGGGCTATTGGGTCAGAAACTGTCTGGAAAGGTTAGTGTAGAAGAGAAAAGTCTGTTTTATTTTACAGCACATTTACAAAAACTCTTTCCTCTTCCTGATGATTTTTTGGGGGAATCAGGTTGCTTATCACCAGAACCAGTGTGTGTCACTCTGATGGCTCTGATGTTGATTAGGAGAAACAACTGTAGGCTTTAGGACTCTGTCCTCTTCTGAATTTTGTTTGCCTTTTCTTTGGTTTCCGGTTGTGTTCAGGAGATGAAGGCAGACTAATATGAACCGCTTTGGTTCTATGAAATATCGCCTCTCTGTGGTGGGAGATGCGACTGCATCAGAAACATCTCTCAAACGGGCGAGTGAGATGTATGATACATCGTTAGCCTGGAAGATAAAATGAAAGAAATCAGTGTTAGTGATTTATCATTATCATTTCCATGCATTTGCTTTGAATGGCACAAGGGATTATTAAGGAATTATAATATTATTTTTCCCCTGTTGTCGTTCATTTGTAGATAATCTATGCATAAATGAAAAATAATCATCTAAGTTGTGATATGATAGCAATGTTTTAGGCGAGGAGAAGAGAAGAGAAGAGAAGAGAAGAGAAGAGAAGAGAAGAGAAAAGGTTAAAAAAGTGATTTTCTCTGTTACACTCCATCTCTCCTCCTGTCTTTGTGTCTAATCTTTAATTACACACTTGCAGACTCACGTCATCAATTAGAAGGCTAGACAACTGCATACAGCATTGTGGGTAATCCTGGTGGTCACTGTGTCTCATTCTGAGTCAGGTGGCGCCCCTCCTGCTGATGTCCGATGGCTCAGCCCAGCAGGAAGCCACTAAAACCTCAGCAGCACCGCTTCACACCCTGCTGACAGAAAAACACTTTAAGAGGATTTCTTCAATCACTCTGGCCAAAACACACGGTTGAACTAATTCCCATCAACACAGTAACGCTGCAGCCTCAAGTCAACGCACGCGCTCAGCACAGCTTAACATTTCATTGGCAAATTATAGTAGAAAGGCAATGGGACTAGAAACAGGCATATTTATTTAAATGTAAAAATTTAACATGAGACACTTTTAATGTTCTTTAGAGACACTGAAAAATTAAACAACAGTCCAAAAACATGGAATGCAAGTGAACTGGCGGCTGTAAATTGTTTCCAGCCCCCTCACCAGGATTAGGGGTTATGGATAATGAATGAAAGAAGATAAAAGAATGAATACAATAAAGTTGTAGCATTTATGTAAATGGGGAGGGAATACCGATATAAACTAGGCTATCACAAAAAAAACCCACAGGATACGTTGATGGATGATGGATTCTTTGATCCCACAGCTGTCTGGAGTAAAGTTGGGTACCGATTAATCGATTGACATCATTGTTTCTAGCATAGCTAGAACAGTGAAACACCAACTCTCTGACTTTGTCAGGATGCTAGATATTTTTCTGAAATAGGCTTTTGCTGTAATCATGTCTGTACGTTTAAATTTGTTATTCCATGTAGGCGTGGGGTCTCCTATTCTTCTATAAGAACAAGAATAAGAGACCAGCTTCATAATATGTCGGACATATGATATGTGCGTCTTTCTGTCCGATGGGTTCTGACACTTTGACCTGGTAGGATGTCTTCCACTTTTAAGAATATAACGCTGCAACTGTGTCTGACTGACAAGGTTTGGGTGTGAGCATGAGACCTTCTCTGGTGTAACAGATCCCTGTGTAATAAACTCATGTACTCAAATAAGTTAAACTTGACTTCTGCAGTCAAGTTTCTCTCATTCTCCCTCAAATGATCGGTAGACAAGATTTTTTTTTCATCAACTTGAATGAGAATTCTTGGCCTTATCGGGATCCAGATTTCTATTTTCTAAATTCCATCTGACATTTTTTGGTACATTCTAACAAATATTTTAAACATCAGTTTGGTTTAGAGTCTCCGGTTTGCCACAGTTGATTGATGGAAGTAGCCAAAGCGTGTAGAGGGAACCCACACAGAGGGAGAGACCATGATGAAGACATGCAAACTCTACTTGGAAGGTTAGAATTCAGACCCACAAAGATTGTAAGTTCTATCCATCCAACACCATTTTATCGAGCAACAACAATAAAAACCAGGATTTTGCCAGCGTGCTTCGATATCGATGCTCAGAATTCAGGAAAATTTCACACATGCTTTGAGGTGAATACAGGAATAAATACAGGATGCATACTGTAGATTCAAATACAAGCTACCAACATTGTGTTATAGATGTACAAGAAGACTGTAATGAGTGGAATGTCTACTTTACATTTCAAACACTGGAGAAATACAGGATTCTCCAGCTGAAACTGCTGCCCCTCAAATATCGTATAAGTATAGTGAAAAGTTTTACAGTGTATGTTTGCTAGACCTCAGTTGATTTTCTCTGAAGATGTCAGGTGTCTATATTTGGTTTAAGCTTTTAATTATCGGTTGAGTTACTTAAGTCTTGTCTGAATCTAAGTATATGCAAAGTTACTGCCTCAGTACTGTGGTTCAGACAGAGGACAAACTAGAATGGAAAACCAGTCTTCTGAGGTATCTCTGCTGAAGGACTTGAATTTGGGGTAGAGCCTCAGCCTGCAGTCTGAAATAAAGAGTGTGATGTAAACAACAACAACAGTGAGAGAGGGACCACAGGCGCGTGAGCCGCTACCTCTGTGCGGTATCAGATTATCTGCAGATGAAGATAACCGTAAACCAGAGAGCAAAGACATGAGACAGAGGGAGGGAGAGACTTTGTTGTCTGATTCATTACTTAGTGAAGCAACAAGAGGAGAGAGCGGTCAAAAAGAGACGGAGAGAACAGCAGCAGGTGTGATCAGAGGAAAGTGCTTTAAACAGGAAGTTAATGAATTCGTCAGCACGTTTTTCAAATAATGTATATGTTTGTGTGTCTCTAAAGCTTCAAAGGACCATTTGCAAAGACTCAAGGAGTCTTTTTTAGTCTCTCACCTGATGCCGAGTCTTACCTTCACACAGCTAAGCCTCTTACAGCCGAGTCCAGCAGGAGTACTCAACATTGAAAGAGTATCACACGGCCGCGGCTTACACTGAGCCCGACACGACCTATTCTGACCTCGGACGGGTCAGCAGACTGTGGCCAGAACTCTTATGTGGTTATAAGATTTCAGCCAGATCTTTACGGTTAAAAAATATTAAAACAGGACGTGGGGCTTCAATAGTCAAAGCAGCACATGATGACAGCGTCACTCTACAACCTTTAGCGCCAAACAATGTGTAAAAAGTTATTTTCATCACATCTAAAGCAAAAGTAAGAACTCTATATTTACTTTTCTTGTAAAAATGAACTGAACAAGATCTTAATATTACAAAAAATTGTAATATTGCATCTGAATGGGTGTGAACAAATAACTTTAGAGATTAGGGAGAATTAGAGATCTCTCTCTCTCTCTCTCTCCCTCTCTCTCTCTATCTATCAATCTCTCTCTGTCTCTCTCTCTCTCTCTCTCTCTCTTTATATATATATATATATATACATTTCATACATTTTATTATTCCTATTGATATTTGAAAATATTGGTTTATTATTTAATATCTAATTTTAGATACAACATTTAGATTTAAATGACACATTTCAATAATATAATATAATATATTTGAATTTAATTTTAACACTAAAATTTAGATTTTTGTGTTAGATTGAACATTTAGCGTTAACCTTAAACAATGTTCCTAAATATTGCTATGAAAGTGATTAAAGAGACGACTTAAAATCCTTCTGTGAAAATAAAAGTAATGTCTCTTGAGTCTTTCAGGAGCAGAAATTCAGAAATAGCAAATGTAGATTGTGTTTTTTGGGGATCCGAAAATTTAATAACAAAATAGAGTTCTAGATACGTCCAATTACATTTTCAGTAAGATGGCAAAACTAAAATCAAGATAAAACACAAAATAATGAATTTTGGAACTAAAACCAACACTGGTTATAGTTTCTAAAAAATGATTCTGTATACAGGATTTCATTTTCTGCTTGGTGCTCGCCTTTGTGCTGGAATACAGAGGACTGGCTGACTTTCGTTGTATTTTCTAGTGACAATAATCTGTAGTAGAGTCTGCTTTGCAGGAAGGATCTAGTCTTCAGTCCATCCTGACCGACAGGAGCACTGACATCTGAAGTCATCAAGACTTCAAGGAGTTAAGAAACAACCAAAGCTATGGATCAGACAGTCACATTTTTGGGGGTCCACCATCATGGTCTTGTCCGCCTAGGCTATTGCTACCCTAAAGATGAACTTCGGGAAAACCGAGAGCAAACGGCATCTAGCAGCAGTGCACACAAGATGTCTTCTCTCCAACAATGAAATCAATTGCTGAGAAAGGTGAAAGGAACAGAACTTAATTCTTTATCATTGATTCAGCTCTTCTCCACTGTGTGCTGTGATGTGATGTGGACAGACAGAACTCCTGGACTCCTTCAAAGACAATTCTTTCCTTAGAAGAAATGTGTTCTAAGTTAAGTGTCTTGCTTGAAGTTGGGACAATGGACACAGAAAAGAAAGATGAACATAAATACTGCAGTGCTTCCATGTGGCCACAGGGTGGAGAGCTAAGATTTCATCAGTCCTGTCTGTAAAATAATCATCAGAGACTGGATCCTTCTGCCATCTCCACATGACAGAACAGTGACATCATAGACCTTTCAGTAAAACGGAAGGAATGAAGATCTTAAAGGATAATGGTACTCATTTAGATATTTGCCTCTGTACCTTTATTTTTTTGTTATTTTAATTTTAATTTTTAATAAATGCCTGTGTAAGTGGATTAGTGGTGTGTCCCTTTTATTCAAATGTCTGTCTGGTAGCTTATTTTACAGAAAATAACCTCCATAATTCTATTTCCCATTGAATCATATCTTTGAATAAATGGTGGAATATAAATTCTTGTGCAGATTTCTCTTATGATTTTGAAAAATGATTTGTTATTTCACACGGTGTCATGCGTGTCTTAACAAAAAGGTCTCAGAAGGGACTTTTAGAAATACAAAATAAAGATTTAAAACAAAGTGGAACAAAATAAAATAGAAAAATACCGGTGGACATGTCAGATGGACTATTTTTCTCTATTTATCTCAGGTGGTATTCGAAATGGTTCTTCCCAGAAAAAAGGAAACAGTAACACCACAGGTTTGGTGTTTGACCAGGGACCTCTCTGTCAACCGAAATCTCACAGACTTTGACCTCTACTTGAGGTCAAATTCTGTAGTGTGTACCACACTAGTGGTTCCATTTACCAATAAATGCTACAAAACGTGATACTTTTTCGAACAATAAAACAGCTTTTCTTCGGTTTAGAGTTTTAGAGTATTGTCTAACATCTTTAACTGTCATTCCATTATTGTTAGTGAATCATTTGCACCGTTAAATCCGTCCTTAACTATTAGCTATCTATCTATCTGGGCTCTTAATCTATTACGATTAGCCATGCATGAGCTAACTATTGCAACTGTTGTTCCATCACTGTTAGCTGACAATGTTATCTGATAATCCATTTTCAGTAGTTAAAGAGTTGATCCTAATGGTTTAACAGTTGAGCCACACTTTCCCTGTGGCTCAACTGTTAAACCATTATTATTAGCGATCGTGTTTTTATGTTTTTCATTTACCGATAGCTAACATGTTTACTCACTACTGCTGGCTAAGAACTTACTGTTTGCTGCATTTTCTATTATGATACTTTCGGTGAACTATTTCAACCATGCATCCATTTTCTTTCACTACGGTACATTTGTGAGGACAAATCATCATGTTAGTCCATTTCTTTGTTTTTTGCCTGTTTGTTTGTTTGTGCTGTATTAGAAAATTATGGAAAAACTACAGGACGGATTTGCAGGAGATTTTTCCAGGGGGTAGCTTTTGGTATAGCTTGGAGGTGATTCAATTTTGTTACTGCCTTCGTTCCTTTGATGTTCCCTTGGGGGTGGAGCTGGACACTCAGTGAGCTGAACAGAGAGGCTGAAGTTGAAGACGCAGGATACAGGATAGGCGGCTACAGAATATTTGTGAGATACTGAGAGAGTTTTTCCGATCAGTAGTTGTAGATTTTGAGGCCGGCATTAACTCAGACATTAATGGAGAAATCTGAATGAACGTTTCCTAAACCAAGGTTTCTGTATAGCCTTTGTGTTTTATCTAGTTTCAGCGTTTTTTTTCTTTTAACCAGCCATGACATCTGTTTCTTACTTTAATTAGGCCTATTTTCTCCATTTATCCATCATCGGTTTGTGACTCTAGTGAAACACAGCAGCTGTAATTTATTAAAATCACCTTGAGTTCCAGAAATCCCCTGTCAGCTGCAGAAATACGCCTGATGTTAAGTTCACTTGGTCGGGAATGAATTCAATATACAACCCAACTTGTGTTGCTGCTCTCATGAAATGTAA
The DNA here is from genome assembly GCA_009660295.1 of Lophius piscatorius. Taxonomy (NCBI): domain Eukaryota; kingdom Metazoa; phylum Chordata; class Actinopteri; order Lophiiformes; family Lophiidae; genus Lophius; species Lophius piscatorius. The sequence goes on from VRLP01003176.1 coordinate 18,426, forward strand.
TAAAGACTGATTTTAGTCTCTTTATTCTCCCCTTTTATTTCCAAATTGAAGTGAGCGGTTCATTTGTCCTGAGGAATGAGGTTAGTGGAGCAACAACCTCTAACTGCCAGAAATGACTATCTGTCCTTTGGAGAGTTGACCAGTATGGGTGACATAATCTGCCGGCGGACGTCCATCTGGAGGCTGAAGCGCAGGCAGTGACCGAAGCCTGTAGAATAAGAACGAGCTCAGCCACAGGGGCACACTGAGACCTGGTTTGTCCTCCCCCTGTTCCCTGAATAACTCCAACACAAAGGATATCGTTATTCCTCCTCTAATTACCAGATGGGGAACTGCTTGTCTGCCTCTTGCTACTCGCTCTCACACCAGAATTAAAGTACTGTGTGGTAGCAACCCTCGGCAGTTACGAAACAGGCCTGGTGGACGAGAGGGTCATACAGGAGGGATCTGAGCTGAATGGACAGCACATTCATTTGCACTCAGTCTGTGTGCTGAATTGATAACTGGTCTCTCAGTCCCCTTCATGTTTTCCAAAACCAATCATGGCATGTCACCAAATTCACAGTCTTAGTCTCAGTTTTATACCGGCACATATAGGCCACAAGACACTCACAATCTGCTCTTCAGTGGCCAAAAGCCTTAGGAGGTCACTCAGGGACAGAGAGAGATGCGCCCAGCAAGGGATTATGCTGGCACAGCAGGTCCGACGGAAGGTAAGATTAAAAACCAGCAGCAGTGACACACATGGGTCGGAAAAACAACCTGTCTGACAATGACTGTAAATCATCTCCGTCACTGGCAAATAGAAGTGGTAGTTTTAGGGTATACAACTTGAGTTAGCATATCTTTAGTGAACCGGTGAGCCAATAAACTCCACCCGTTGAATTAGGCGGATCTTAACTCTGTTTTTAACAAGGGTTTGCAAAAATGCAGTCTCCAGGGAGCTCAAGGTGTTTAATTTCACTGATATTTGTCTCTCCTGTCCTCAGCTTATCATCCAGTATCAAATCTAAACCTTCTCTAACCCTGTCCGGACCTCTACAGAGAGCTGGGGGAGGACAGGTGTGATTCAGCAACACCTCAGAATCTCTTGTGGCATCAGCCTGTGCCTTTATGAGAGGGAGACGTTTTGTCCAATTTGAGCTTTTCTGCGTCTTGTCCTCCTTTTGATAAACAAATCGTTCAGTGTGTTCAGACCAAACTGTCCTTTGTTCCCTATTTGCCTTGAAGAATTGTGAGTCCATCTGCTGCTGGTTTATTTCAGCTTTTCAGAAACAATGAAAGCAAAAAATCAGGGATATTTATCAATAATGCCTTTAAGTTCAGGGAATTCAGGGATGCAAGTTGATAAAAGATATTTCAAATAAAAACTTAAAACGTCCCTCCCTAAATTAACTGATGCTTTCTACTGAAAGTCCTTAAATTCATTTGCATCTTCCGCAGTAAAAGTACTGGATTCTATATTCATGCATATCGTAACTTTATTTAAAGAATGTTCTATATTGAATCTATCACCCCCATTTATCCGTCTTTATTCTTATTCCTTTATATTCATCTCTCTTTGATGCAAACATTTGTTTTTCTTTTCTGTTTCCATGTCATTCTTGCGTTTAGAAATCGAAGCAGGCAATTTTTGGTGGTGAATTATTTTAGCAGCATTTTTTGAATGACAGCTGCCCATAACGTTTATACTATTAATAGTAATATGACACATTTCAGCAATTTCATTTTCTGGGTCTCCATCTTGCAACTTGGATGGGAGGCTGACATCAAGTAAGATTCGGTAAAAACATCTCATTGGAAGATTAACAAGTATTTACAGTGTTTGTGTGCGTGCAAGAGAGAGAGGGAGAGAGAGCGAGAGAGGGGGGGAGCGAGAGAGAGAGAGGGAGAGAGAGAGAGCGAGAGAGGGAGAGAGAGGGAGAGAGAGAGAGCTACAGACATTGCCGTGAGTATGTGCGCGTGCGTGCGTGGGTGCGTGTGTGCGCGCGCGCGCGTGTGTGTGTGTGTGATTGCGGAGGGTGGGGGGGGGGCTGCACTTCCCATCGTAGTTCCGGGGGAGGGGGAGAGTTGCCTGGTGAAGTGACTGAAATGTCCCTCATATAAACCGGTGGCAGGCAGCGACCCCCGGGCAGCAGAGATCACAGCCTGCAGAGAGAAGACCGGAGCACCGAGTACCGGCGCTGGATCCTCGGCAGCATACGGGAGATACAGAAAAAGACGGAGAGAGAAAACTAACCTGCACGCAGCATCCTTTACTTCACCGACAGGTAAAACGATAGATGACGACGATCTCAGCTCATCTAGCAGATAAATGAAGCAACACCTGTTTCCTTCACGAGGATGTACATCGTGGTGGGTGTTCCACAGCATAACTAGGCTCCAGCATCATTTCACGGTATTTATTTCTCTAAAATACTGGGTCCCAGCTGCTACAGCAGATGAAAGAAAAACACAAACTATCTTACACTGAGTGAACCTCCCTGACGACCACCAACCCACCAAATCTCAGATCTGTTATTGTGGTTTGGTCTTTGCTTTCAAGGTTTCTGTAGACAAGTCTGACATTTTGAAATGTTGAAATTGCAGCATCATTAACATCTAGGCTATGAATAAGGCTAATTCATTTAAGAATCCCTGAATCCTTTAGAGTAACAGTCGTAAAGTAGCATATGCTTAAATTAACAGCTACGTCTTTATATATATAAACATATATAGACATATATATATATATATATATATATATATATATATTTATATTTATATGTTTTTTTGTTTTGTTGTTGTTTGTTTTGTTTTTTTAAATGTTATACCTAAATGTCAAATCTAAATGTCATATCTAAATGTTATTTGTAAATTTTAAATCAAAAGTTGAATTTACATCTAAATGTTAAATCTAAATGTTGTTTTAAATGTCATATGTAAATGGTATATCGAAATGTTATATCGAAATATTATATCCAGATGTCATATTTAAATGTTTAATATAAATGTTAAATCTAAATGTTATGTCTAAATGTTGAATCAAAATGTTATATCGAAATATTATATTCAAATTTTATATGTAAATGTTAATATGTAAATGTTATGTCTAAATGTTATATAGAAATGGTATATCTATCTAAACGTTATGTCTAAATGTTGAATTAAAAAGTTTAATTTACATCTGAATGTTATATCTAAATGTTATATTTAAATGTCATATCTAAATGGTATATATAAATGTTATATTGAAATATTATATTGAAATGTCATATTTAAAGGTTTAATATAAATCTTAAATCTAAATCTTAAGGTTAAATCTAAATGTTAAATCTAAATTTCATATTTAAATGTTATATCTAAATGGTAAATCTAAATGGTATATCTAAATTGTAAATCTAAAAGTTTAAATCTAAAAGTTTAAATCTAAATATTATATTTGAATGTTACATCTGAATTTTAAATCTAAATGTTATATCTAAATGATATATTTGAATGTCATATGTAAATGGTATATCGAAATTTTATGTCCAAATGCTAAAAGTTGAATCAAAATTTAATATTTAAATGTTTAATCTTAATATTATATTTAAATGTTATATCCAAATGTTGTATCTAAATGTTATTTTAAATACTAAATCTACATGTTAAATCTAAAGGATATATTTAAATGTCATATCTAAATAGTATATCTCGTCTCGTCATTTTCCGCTTATTGGGGTCCGGGTTGTGGGGGCAGCAGTATCAGGAGGGAAACCCAGACTTTCCTCTCCCCGGCCACATCCACCAACTCCTCTGGGAGGATTTCGAGCCGTTCCCAAGCCAGCCGAGAGATGTAATCTCTCCAGCGAGTCCTGGGTCTCCTACCAGATGGACATGCCTGAAACACCTCCCCAGGGAGGCGTCCGGGGGGCATCCTAACAAAATGCCCCAACAACATCAACTGACTCGATGCGGCGGAGCAGCAGCTCTACTTTGAGCGTCTTCTGGGGATGACAGAGCTCTGAACTCATTTCAGCCACTTGTATCTGCAATCTCAATCTTTCTGTCATGACCCACAACTCATGAACACAAGTGAGGGTCAGAACGTAGATGGACCGGTAAATCGAGAGCTTTGCCTTTCGGCTCAGCGCTCTCTTGACCACAACGGATCGATATAGCATCCCTATCACTACATACGCTGCCCCGATCCGTCTGTCCATCTCCTGTTTACTGTTCCCCTCACTCGTGGAAAAGACCCCGAGATACTTAAACTCCTCCTTTCAGGGCAGCAACTCCTCCCCGACCCGGAGTGAGCACTCTACCTTTTTACGGCTGATAACAATGGCCTCAGAGGTCTTCTTAAAAAGGGGAACCACCAACCCAGTCTGCCACTCCAGAGGTACTGCCCTCGATGTCCACGCAATGTTGCAGAGGCGTGTAAGCCATGCAAGCCTACAACATTCAGAGCTTTAAGATACTCAGGACGGATCTCATCCATCCTGGGACGCTGCCACTGCAGAATTGTTACAGCCAACAGCCACAGCGACTTCAGTCCCAGTGATGGGTTGTCCCACATCTAAGTCATCCAGCTCTGGCTCCTCCTGGGACTATGTGTCGGTGGGACTGAGGACATGCTCCAAAGTATTCCTTCCAACGCCCAATAACTTTCTCAGTGGAGGTCAGCAGGTCCCCATTTACCCCGTAGACAGAGTGGACGAATGACCGCTTTCCCCCTCTGAGACGGTGGACGGTTTGCCAGAATTTCTTCGGGGCCGACCGAAAGTCTTCTTCCATTGTCTCACCAAACTTCTTCCACGGCCAGGTTATTGCCTTAGTGTCTGCCACAGCCATATGTCCCTTGGCCTGACGGTAGCTGTCAACTGCTTCAGGAGTCCCACAAGCCAGCCATACTCTGTAGGACTCCTTCTTTAGCCTGACGGCATCCCTCATCTCTGGTGTCCACCAGCGTGTTTGAGGATTACCGCCGCGACTAGCACCGGCAGTCTTGCGACAGCAGCTCCCAGCAGCCGCCTCGGCATGGCAGAACGTAACATGGACCACTCAGTTACCATGTTCCCCACCACCCCCTGAATGCGGTTGAAGCTCTGCCGTAGGTGGGAGTTGAAGACCATCCTGACAGGGTCCTCGGCAAGACGTTCCTAGCAGACCCTCATTATTTGTTTGGGCCTACCAGGTTTGTACAGCTTCCTCCCACGCCATCTGATCCAACTCACCACAAGGTAGTGATCAGTTGACAGTTCAGCTCATCTCTTCACCCTAGCGTCCAGAACAAGCGGCCGAGGATCTGCTTATATGACTACAAAGTCGATCAGCGATCTTCAACCTATGGTTTCCTTGTTCAAAGTGCACTGGTGGACACCCTTATGTTTGAACATGGTGTTCGTTATGGACAAACTGGACGAACGGACCCATGTACATTCTTCGGGCTGAGCCCGACCGGGCCCCATGGGTGAATGCCCTGCCACCAGACGCTCACTGGCAGGACCCTACCCCAGGCCTGGCTAATGGGTGGAGCCCCGGGACCCTCCGGGCAGGTTACTCGATGTCCTTGTTTTTTCTGCTCATTAGGGGTCTTGACCGGTCTTTGTCTGACCCTTCACCTAGGACCTCTTTACCTACGGAGACCCTACCATGGGCAAATTGCCCCCGACAACATAGCTCCTGGATCACTAGGGTACTCAAACCCCTCCACCACGATAAGGTGGAGGTTCTCGGAGGGTCTGTATCTAAATGTTAGTCTAAAAGTTAAATCTAAATGTTAAATCACATTTTTATTTTCAAATGTGTTATCTAAATGTTGAATCTAAACGTTATTTTTAAATGTTATATCTAAATGTTATATTTAAATGTTAAATCTAAGGTATATATTTAAATGTTCTATCTAAATGTCACATCTAAATGGTATATCTAAATGTTATATTTAAATGTTAAATCAAAATCTAAATGTTATGTTTAAATGTCATTTTTACATTTCAAATCTAAATGTTTCATCTTAATCTCACTGAATATTGAAACTAAATGTTTAGAAAATATGCAAATTTACGCTGATGTCAGCAGAAGTACTAAATACCATTCAACCCCCATCCCCCGCTGCCAAATTTGTATATTAGCTTAATGATTGACACACAGATTTATATTTACCATTTAGATTTGTATATCTAACATTTACAATCAACATTTAGGATTTACATTTATGTTTTACATTTAATATTTACAATTAAAAATCACCATTGTATTTGACATAATTTACAAAAAATAAATGTGCCAAAGGTTAATTATCATTGATATTAATGTAATGACAAAGAGACTAGAAATCTCTCACCACTTTTCAAACATAGTTTGAGAGCTAAATATAACAGAATGTGATACTGTGGGATACTGTAAATTCAAACACATCTTCTTAGTGATGGGTCAGTTGCTTGAAAATGCTTTAAGATTGAACAGTACAAGCTGACATTATGTGGAATCAGGACGACGGACGAGTTGTCTGGAGCCATGCAACCGTGTCCAACAGATATTCCTGATATGTTGGCTACACATCAAGCAGCCGTTGTCAGATTAAATGGGTTTGCCTGTCATCCGGCTCAGCATGGCGTCTCGGTCCCACCTAATTAGGCTCACCCTGTCTGTTGGGTCACCTCACAGCAGGGAGCACCGGGAACAAAGCAGCCTTCTATGATGTCGCTATCCTGATGTATCGTTGATGGCGATGATGATGATTTAATCCAAAGAACATTTTCTGATTATAGATTTGATCTAATGTGTCTTTCTTGAAGTGCTTTATATTAATAATTACATTGTGTATCCATTGTATTGTTATTTTTAATTTTTTGCTGGTGATTCTAGTAACAAGCTGTCACTGCCCTACTTCCAACTCTTTTCAAGACTTGTTGTGGCTGTAGAGATGGGTGTCTCGTCTCGCCCTCTGCTATTGGTGTGCGCATATTTGGCGTCTGCGCTGAACGGTGGAACCTGCTCAGAAGGGATGTGTCTTCAAGACGGCAAGCACAAGGCCAAGCCCAGTCCGGAGCCACAGCTCAGGGAGTGTATGCTGTATGCTGACAGTGAGTGACTGTGTTTGTGTGACAATCCTTATGTTATTTTATCACCCATCATGAAAAAGATAGAGGATATTGTCTTCATCAACCCCTTTTCCACCAAGGCGGGTTCTTGCTGGTTCATAGCCAGAGTGTTAACTGGAACTCATCTGTATGTTTCCACAACCAAAGAATGGGTTCTCTGGAATCCGTTGCCAGAGTGGAACCAAAACCTTACTGCTCTAGAAACAGCAACCGGTTATGTCAGTAGCAGGGGGCGGGATTATTTAAATTTTCCAAAACTTTATGACCGCCATTGGTTTCATCTATTGTACGCTACACAGATAGTGTAGCATAGCACTCTGTTACAAAGGTCAACTTTCTTTTGTGACCCACTGATATAACTCTACTCTGTGCCTGTGTAACATAATGACATTGCTCCAGTGCCTATGTGACGTAATGATGTAGCTTTACTGCATTTTTGATATGACATAACTCTAGTGTCTCTATGACATAATGACATTGCAGGAGAAGCACTCACAGTATTGAGTGCTTCTCCAGCCTGTGGGATGTGGGAAAGCAAAAAAACTTTAAACTGGCTCCAGTACCTGCCCAGAACCAAAGAAAAGGATATAGTATTTCCACCTGTAAGACCATAAATAATATTTTGCATTGTAAATATCATGCAAATTATACATACTAGCCTCGTAATACATAACACATACAGAAGATGTTCTGCCTGTTGACATTTGAAACAGTCTATGTAGTTTATTTTTGAGTTGTTTCTGTAGAAATGTCAAGTGTAGATTCCTCAAAGGACTGGAGCATGTGTCATGTACTGACGTATTTCTCAGACAGTTTTGGGGGGGGGGATATCAGGGGGATGTGTCATGATTTTGTTAAGGATGTATCCTTTGATAAAAAAAATCTAACTAACCCTCCTGACTGACAGATACATGATATGTTTTCTTGTCCCTGCTGATGACAGACAGTTGCTGCACAGAAGAAGACATCCAGGATATCTCCCATGTTCCGTCTGTGCTCAATAAGAAGGAACCATGGGACAAGTGTGGCCCTCTGAGCTCCCAGTAAGTCTCGTCCACTGCATAATTATACTTAAGTATCACTTTATAACCTGATCATTTTCACGTTTTTAAGTGATAGATCATTCTCATGTTGTAACGTTAAAATTCTTATTTAGAAATTTGAAAAAAAACAGTTGTAACATTATAGTTATAAGGGGATACAGATTTGATAAAAAAAATTCTGGCAATACAGCGAAGCGCTTCTGTAGTGTTATATCACTTTGTCCAACCATTTTTTTTTTCCTCCGCCAAGGTGGTCATGTATACTATGTCTGATAAAATGCCCATGGAAATTGATGATGGTCTTGGTTCAGAATAGACCCCACTACATTGTGGTGTGGATCATGATCTGTGGGCCTTGGCGGGGATATGCGTTCTAATGTCTCTCTAGGTTTAATAGTAAAATATCGTCTGACTTGAGGTGAGGTGGTTCACTTTTCTGATAAGAGTGGCAACAGGGCACATCCCTATGAGGGGTTTCACATCCAGCTGGAAGGAAACCCCGGAGTAGACAAAGAAGAACTCCCTGGAGGGAGTTGCATCTCTCCTCTACAGCCTCGGAACGGCTAAGGATCCCTTCAGGATGAGCTGGAGAGCTTTGCTGGGGAGAGGAACATCAAGAATCCCCTGCATAGCTTGATTTCTCCACAACCCGACCCCAAAAAAGCCGAAGAAAATGAAGATGAAGATGAATGGTGGATGGCGTTTCCATTGAGCTCTGTACAGGATTGCATCTTTCAACTCGTGGATTCTGGGTTATGGTCTCACATTTACATATGTTGGTTCACTCTTTGTAGTCTCCTGAAATTGTCAGTGAGGACTGCCAACTGATTCTAACAGCTGTTCATAAAAACATAAACCAGCTTAAAGGCTTTATCTGCCAAAGGGCCAGACATTTCCCTCAAGGGTTGGTCAACAGCGAAACAGGAATAACAACAATAGTAATAATCACAATTATCACGCTGAATACTGGATTTCCATCTCTTACATTGGAAAACAAGATTCTAAATGAAAGCTAATTTTGTCCTGCCAGATGTGACAATAAGGAACTCGGGTCAGTATCGTGATTCTAACTTGTTTCCATTTAACCCCCAAGAGGCCAAAAAGTCAGCTACGAGAGAATTTTGAGTATCTTAAATGTAAGATCATTCCCCATTTGCGACCGTTCTGTATGTGCTTCCTGATTGAGATTAAATGTCCAGTTTGTAGGACTAGATGACATCTAACAGTGTGGTTTACAAACACCTCAGCCTTCACATCATTGGAAACTATGTAGCTGAAAAGCACCTCTTTACCGTCAGCGTTCGAGGTGCTCGCTTCATGATACTGAAGAAACATAACAGTGTAATATGTTGGAGTCCCTAAGTAGTCATAATAGGTACATTCTTTGGAAACGCAAACATCCTTCTGAGCGTAAGGTGATCATACAGTACCAAAACAATTTGGAATATTGTTTTTCTATTTATGACAACATTAGGCCTATATTACATTCTTTTCCTCGAATCCAATAATAATGAACCTTTAAACCCCCCCCCCCAGTATTAAACTCTAGATTTTACACATTCCACATTCCTCCACTCAATCATCCAGGACGTCTTTGATAGATTCATGCACTGTGTGAGTAATCTCAATCAACACAATAAAACAAAACACATAACTTGATGGCGTTGTGAGGAGCAGGGGATCATGGGAGTTGCTGTTTTCTTTGTTGAATAACCACAATAGGTGGAAATCTATTGCATGTGACATGTTTTAAAGCTTTATTCATGTTAATACATATACAGTAGTTGTGTTCAAGGCCGTTCTTACTCTCTGACTGTCCTGGACGTAACAGCTACAGGCATCCAGAGAAATGTGTCGTTGTCTTGGAGAATATATGGATTTGAGTGGGCTTTAATATTTTTGGAGGCAAGGGGCTATATTTTCGCTAGTATCCATTGGTTTGTTGGACTTTTAGCAGGATTACACAATGGCTGCTGAATTGATTTTTATTAAACTAGGAAGGATGATGCTTTTGAGCCAAAATACATTAAACTACACAATAATTATTCAGAGTTAGTTACAGTGCAAGGATCTTGCTTTATAAGAAATAAAGCAGCTAGGTAATTATAAGTGTGCGCCGATCCAAATAATAATTTAGATCCACACATTTTGATTGTTGACTTGGTGTTAACTCAGTTAGAATTAAAAAAAACAATCTTTTGTTTTCAGACATTGTGATATTTAAATTTTTAGTTCTTATCAAAAAGGGCTTGAACAGATCAAAAAGAACAAAGGAGCTCTAGTCCTAAATTTACCTGTGTGTGGCCAGCAGCGCTGCCAGCCTTCCCAGCGTCAGTAACCATTTGGAATACAGATATCATCATTCATCATGTTGATACTAACAATCCCCTTCTCCCTCTTCAGGTGTGAAGGCATCCTGAAGCGTGTTTCGTGCTTTTACCGCTGCTCCCCTGATGCCGCGCGTTGGCCTCATCCCAATCGTCGCTCGTACATCCAGGCTGTGCCGCTCTGCCGCAGCTTCTGCCATGATTGGTAAGAGGCTGCCAAAAGACATTAAATTGCAAACCCAAAACTAAATCAGCACCTGTTTATGAGGATGACAAGGACCAGCCGGGGTAGAAACAGCATGATGTACCAGAATATAATGTTTGACAAAGGTCAGAGGTTAAATATATCTATCGGTTCTATTTAAAGACGGGTATGAAATTTTCTGCTTGTTCACACACACACAGGAGATTCCCAGCAAAATGAGAAACAGCTTTAGTTGTGGTTAATTTGTTTCCAGACACAAATAAGGATCGTCACACTACTGGGAAAAAGCTTTTACATGCAGGGAAACAATATGGACCACTGTACTTCAAACAGCATCTATTTATATTTACAATTTGCATATTTAAAGGAAGAGTATGACATTTGGAAAGTTCACCTTCTCACTTCTTGACTAAACAAAGGATTTGAAAAAAGAAAACGCACCTCCCATAAAAGTGAAGAGTGTTGTTTTTGCTGTTTGGTCTTTGTAGCAATGACATAAATAAGATCTAATGAAGTCATTGGTGAGCTTTGTGGGAGTGACATCATTATTCTCAATGATATCTCAGCAAGTGAGAGAAAAAAAATATTATTCCTATAAAGCTCAGCTGAGGATGAAGAACCTCTGGAAGACAACATAAATGATACGGCTTGATGTTTTATGATTTTTGATATTTCATTTTGAAGTTTTACATATTCCTCCAGGTTTGACGCCTGTCAGATGGACATGACGTGTGCTCGTAACTGGGCCAGAGACCCCAGGGGACAGAACTGCACTGGAACCTGTGTTCAGTATCAGCAGGTAGGCTTCCATCATCTGTGACTGATCACAGAGCGGGGAACCGCGGGCTTTGTCAATGATGTTTTTGGCTGACATCAATAGAATCAGACATTGAAGTGTCTTAGAAACAATAGCATAATGGTTTCAACCCAAGAAAAAAAAATGTGGGAAAAAAATTTCTTTCTACATTTTATTTCTTTTTGGAATATAATAATTTAATAACTTAGCACCAACATTTTACAATAAAATTACAAATGTTTGATTCATTTTAAACAGTAAAATGGTCAATTTCAATTAGATGGGCTCACCATTACTAACTTCACTAAACAGTGAAATCTGTTAAGTGTTTTGGTAAAGAACATTTTTAGTTAAGAAATTTGACCCTTTAAGACTTTTTTCTCGTATCAAGTTACTGAATTATGTTAACTAAGTCCTAACTCGTTAATTTATCAAATAGGACTCTTTAAGCTGCCAAACTCTTTAGCATATACATGATGATACTAGGTCATATTATAAGCAGGTTAAGTCATATTTTTTAAAAGGAATAGTGACTCAAAATGTGCTCAACCAAACAGCTGAGCAGGACATTAAAGGGTTAAAGATTAATATTCATATCTGTCCAATACTTCGGATGGGATTTTTGTAAATCTGTGGTACCCATAAGCCAAAAATGCACTTTTTTTTAACCATTAATTTGTATTTTAATTGAATTTATCTAGTAGTGTTTTATTTCTAAGTGAGAATTTTTACTTCAGAAAGTTATCTTATTTGTGCTCACTGCTTTTTTTTTATTTTCTGTGAAAATAATCTGCCACACCTAGTCTCCTCTGTAGCTCCCAGGTTTCCGTGGCTCCTCCCCTCTGCCCATCACATTTCTGAGGGTTAGTTGTGTTGAAATATGTAGCTACACAATTTTGATTTTGTTGTTTTTGAAATTGAGCGGAATATGTTAGAAACCTAGGTCAAAATTGTTGACTGCTACTGTTGTTGCATAAACAAGCTGTCTTCTGCTGTTCCAACTTTTAATACAACGGATGACTTAGAGTTTCACTTCTGTTTTGAATGAACTTTATGTGGTGAGTTTCATACTGCAGTGGTCTAGCTGGTGTCGTGTGACCGAGTGGGCACCGCAGCCCTCCTATATCTGATCTTAGGTTAATGTGGTAGCATTAATCTGTTAGCAATACACGCAAAGAATTTTGATGTTAAGATTTTTGCAGAGTTTTGGGAATTAAAACCAAAGCAGGACAATTACATTTTTCCATATGATAGCACTGGAGCAAAAGTTAAGGGGGTCATTATGATTACTCCGTTTTCTATTTTTTGTCCTTTCTGTCTTCACCTATACAACAGTTTTTGGTCAGGATTGGCAAAACCCATTTCTTTATAATAAATGCAGTTTGATGTTGCAGCAGATAATTATTTTTATGTGTGTGTGAGTGTGTGCAGGTGACCTTTGAAAGCCTGGCCAGTTGTGTTTTATGTGGAACTACAACGTAGTTCTCATCAAAGACGGCGAGATCCACTTTAGTGTGAAACGCAAAGACGAGACGAGACAAACAAGGATGCCAGGACAGGCAGTAAATTTGACGAGCCGTGTAGTAGATGTGTTCCAAGCACTATAGCCAGCCCAGACCCAAAATAGCTCTGAGAACCGGACACAGGACAGTGATGCTGACCTCAAACACTGGTTCAGCAACCACTGGTGGCCCCAATAACACTGAATATCAGCTAATAATAGATGCACCCAGGACACTGAGCCCACATCACCTCAGGGGCCCCAGTACAACAAACACGCCAGGGACCCAGACAGTACCCCGACTAGTGCCGCTGGAGTACACAGGTACACCACCGAGGCAGTATTGGCCCCAATGGGTGGGCAGCCATCACCACCGGCTGCATCCACGCCTCGCTGCGGAGGGATGGCCCCATCCAACTGTTCTACCAGATGGGTGGCTGCAGCTCAGTGGCTAGAGCGGCTGTCTCTCAATCGGAAGATCGGAAGGTAGCATGTTCAAGCCCCAGCAAGTCTACATGTAGGATCCTTGAGCTAGACCCTGAACCCAATATGCTCCCTGGCTGCTCCAAAGGTGCTCCAAAGGGCAGCTGTGGGTATTACCTTTGTTGTTAGCGGTGTGTGTCTGGGCAATGACCTCCTCAGGGTTTTCCAGAGTGGAAAGGCCCCATCCATAATATGGACGTATTACTGGGTTCCTCGTGGTTCCTGGTGGTGGTATGTTGGAGGGTGCCAGGTCATAGATCTTGACCAAAAGCCCCTCATCAATCACCCTGTCAAACAGCAGTGGGATTTCATTAATCACACAAGTAACACGAGTAAAGTCAAATGATCCATTCAAACGAGTCAACTGAGTAAAGCAAATCAAGTATAGAGCATGGAAACAATTGCATGACATTCATAGTCAATACACCAGTTCAGCTCAGAAAGTATGTCAAAAACTTAAGTAATGCAAATTTCAGACTTCTTGAATTTTGAACTGTGGTGCATATGACTCTTTTTCCCATATATACAACATAACATACTTTGGAACAGGTTGTATATACTATAAGACACCAGCAGTTTAAAGCAGAAGTGTTGCTAAGTGATATCTGATAAAGCTAAATGCAGATGACAGCAGCAAACATCAGTACAAACTAATATGAGAAAGTTCAACTCATCATGAAGGTCCTGTGGTGGAAGGAAACACCACAGGCTTCTACTACATCCTGTCACTACCATCCCATTGTTTTTACCATTGAACCCCCCATAAATAGGATTCTCATTAGAATCCAAGCTTCATCCAAAGCCATGAACATGGGAGTCTTTCCAACTATAACTTTCCATCCCATCGCATGTAAACACAGGATCGTTGTACTAGACCAGTTGGACATGCCTCACACACTCACAAAAAAGAAGAATAACGGGATAAATCATCTCAAAACCCAATCACATTTTAGTTGGGGCTAGGGCCCCTCTTGCCCCACCCATCTTGGGATGCACCCATGTTAATCCCAAATTTATTTTACCTTAGTATTGAGTGGAAACAGGGGGTAACACCTAATCTGGCTCTCTACAAGCGGAACAAAATCCACTGCACATCTACATCCTGTTTGTTTAATGCAACAAAAAAAAACAAGACAGTAAAATCATGCCATGGTTTTTCAACCTGTCAGTCAGCCCAGCTAAGTCCAGTCTGTCTGCTAAGATAGGCTAACAACCAACCAGCTGTATATTCATTTGTGTGCCTTTCCTCCTCCTCCCTCTTTTCCCCTTTATCTCACACACATCAGACTTATATAGGTTATCCAGTTGACTTAGATTCTTTATGGAAATAGATTTTTCTGAAAAAAGAAGAGAAAAGAGGAAATGAAAAAAGAGAATATCTGAGTGTTTGAATGTGTAATTGTGAGTATTTTTATGCTCTTTATGCTCCACCGGAGGCATTAAATTGCACAAAATAGGATCTCACATGGTGTGCCAGTGTGTGTGTGTGTGTGTGTGTGTGTGCGGTTTGTGTCATATATTTGCCACGGTCAGGATTTGTTAATGCTTACTGTGGATGTCAATTTGCATAGTAATGAGATGATATATTTAAAGGCACACATATAGGCAAACACTCGCATCCAGTGCATGCAAAAATCCCTCTGGCACTGAATGTCTCACTTTCTCTTTGTCCTCATCGTTGGTAACAGCCAAGTTGATTCATCCAAGCATTAGACACACTTTCTGCACCAGTGTTTGTGGGAATGAGGGTAAATCTGAAAAGAGAGTCCAGGTCGGTGCCAGATTCTGGCACAGTCGTCATCATGAGTTATGGACTGAGGGAGAGAAAAATTGTCACCATTTACAGATTATATTCTTTTTAGTTTGCAGCAAGCAGCGCGCACACACGTGGAGACTCAGTACACGGTGTTCTAATGAAATATTTACTGAGTACTTGCCTTTAGCCACAAGAGAGAAAAGTGAAGCGAATACGAGGGAAGAAAGCGAGCGTTTGTTTGTGGTACTTAGATCTAAAATGGTCTTGTGCTTTTAAGAAGTACTTTGGAAATTACCAATGAATGAATACTTAAATGGCGCTTGTAAAGCTTTAGGAGCTGTCCATAAAAACAAAAGGACAACTACATGTAACTGTACTGTAGGTGGGATGAAAAGGAGGTCCAGTTTTTTTCAGGATTTGTGCTCCACAGACATTCACACAGAAAAGGAATTTAAATTTGTCCCCAAAAAAATGAACCATTAGATAATTAGATCCTAAAATGATATGACCATCATCATTTCATCATCATCTACATATATATATAACCTTTCCAAAGCTTAGTTGGCTTTGGAGCAGGGATGAACCCTATAGTTCATATATAGAAAAATAATCACATAGAACAACATTACGTTCATTTACTAGGTTTTATTTCTAAAAGCTGTAACCTATATTGTTGTGTTCCCCACATATTTATTCTTTCAACAATTACACAGTAAGTAATTCATTGATAGATAAATTGATGTTAGAAAAGTATTAACCTTTTGGAGGAAAACCAAACCAAACTTTTCCCACAACAGTAGATCAGTCTTTGATATCGCTTCGGTGGAAGTTTAGCTCACTTTGCAGAACCGCTTTAGTGCTAACACATCAAAGGATCACTTAATTCTCAAGCACTCGAGCTCCTATTCACAGACTGATGAAATGATATTCTCCTTCAGAATTTTCTGAAAGAAAGCAGAAGTTATGACTTCATCTATTAAAGCAGGTCACCCTGGCCCTGAAACAACAAAGAGCCCCCACAACATTAGACTGCCATCGTCATACTCGATCTTAAGTATGATGCTCTTATGTGGAATTACTGAATATGAAGTATAGTTATGTTCTTATTGTGGACATACTCCATCTTAAGTATGATGCTCTTATTGTGAAAATACTGAATTTTAAGTACGATTATCTTCTTATTGTGGACATACTCCATCGTTAGTATGATGCTCTTATTGTGTGGAACGCTGTGTTTGGTTTAGACCATATGGAGCGAGATCCATGTCTTCCATAGCTCAAATTTGGACTTTTCTATCAGTACAGAAGCTTTAATGGCCTTAAAGCTGTGCTGCGGCAAAATTAAGAAACGGCTTAATATTCTTCTAATATTCTTAGGAGTGGCTTTTCCACTTCTTCACCAAGGCCATTTTTGCCCAGTATCATTCAGATGGTGGGTCCATGACCTCTGACCTGTATTGCAATGAGAAAGGCCTACAATTGCTTGGATCAGAACTCGAGACCTCTGGTACATTCCTGAACAAGCCTTAGCTGTGCTCATGGAGGATTAGCAAAAGGTCCTCTTCTGTGAAGGCTCACTATTGTTCCAGGTCTTCTCCATATGTAGATGATACGTCTCCTCTGCATCTGCGGAGTTGCAGAACATTACAAACAGACTGGGAATCCTTCCCAGACTGATGGATTTCAGCCATCTTCTTCCTCATCTCTTCCTGCTTCTGAACTTAAGTGATGATGAGATTGAACAGGGCTGGTAGCGTAAACCACTTATTACTCTTTTGGATTTATTTTCAAATGGGAAATACTTTTCCACACAGACGCAGAAGGTTCAACATGACATTTATCATAAAACTTTACATGGATTGTCTTTTTTTGTTAGATTTTGTTAAATGGTCGGACACAGTTTAGTCTCAGATGAACAGAGAAATACAAACAAACCAGGTGGAGTTTGCAACACTGGATTTAAGGAAGCCAAGCTAAAGCTTCAAGCTACCGAAGTGTATCAGCAGGAAAACTCATTGATGTACTTTTCTTTTTATGTGAAACCAGACGTTCCTTGCTCTCTCCAATAACATATAACAATTCTTTCAATTATCCATCGAAATATCAAGCAAGTGTCGCCTGTTAGCAAAGCCTCGTTTGAGCAGATTGTAATCGATCAAAAAATGTTTCCCCTTCCGGTTGGAGCTCCTGACACGCACATGATGGTTCCCACCTTTTGAATGAATGAATAAATCTAACGGCAGTGACTGTTAGTGTTCCTGATGGTGTGTGAATAACTGAGCACAAGTGGAGATAGAAGATTATATAAGCAGTTGCAACTAATAACAGTCATTTCTTATCTCAAATTTTAGCTTTGAAATAATCGACTGTACCAAATATGCTTTACCAAGTTTTGGATATATATTGTAAAGAGAATTTATGTTCAGAGGTACAAAACTGAGTTTCTGTCCTAATTCTGATCTAGATCCGTGTTAAAGGTCATTTTTCTGAAGGCTGGTGGAGTAAAGAATATTTTGTCATGGTCAACCAGCTCACGGAATACATCCTTTCCCCTTCCCTTCCCCCTCCAGGTGCAGTATTATGGGTTTTTTAGACGGGGAAGGGCAGCGTTGAATAAGATAAGAATGGGAAAGACAGGATGGAGCCCCAGGAAATGTCCGTATCTCACTTATTCGATCACACCGTGATGCATAAAGCCACTTGTGCTTGAAGTGAATTAGCTTTGGCAGCTAACTGTGTCTGCCTGGGGAAGGACACGTTCTCTCTCCTCTGTGTGTGTTATGGGATGGCCGTAATAAAACCTAGGTGTCAGACAGGAAGTATATGTAGTGGGGAGAGAAAAGCCATCATCCTCTGTGTCCTTTGAGCAGCATAAACACATTAGAGGTTTTTTCTTCTCTCAGCGCCCTGCATGACTCAGTCTTAATCCCCAACAGACAGGCGGATGAAGGAGGTGGGGTGAGCTTTAGAAAAAAACAGGAGGAAAAAGAGAGACGTACAAACAGTGAGCGCAGCAATAAGCAGGATGATGAAAGGATCCGACAGAGAGAAGTAGGACAAAATGAGCCGTGGTAGGAGAGAGCGGCCGTGACGTGGCAGTACCTCTTCCTGAGACTTCACCTCCTCAACTACCTTAAAGGTTGTTAGTCTGCATCATAAATAGCTGCACGCCATAAATGTGTAATTGTGATTTGTTTTTGCAGCTCAGTGCGATATCTCTTTTAATCCTTATCATAGAGCAGCGTGATTCAAAGCTACCGTCAGCAGTAATTGAAGTTTTCTCTCTCAGAGTGTAATTGTGTAAATAATGAGCACTGTAACCAATTTTGTGTCACAAAATGTACTGGAAGTGACCTTTTCCAATTAGTTTAGACCTTTCTGTCTCGTCTGGGAGGCATGACAGTACTGTGATTCTTTCATGAGAATGCTACAGAGATGAAGCCTCAGAAACCAGTGCAAGCGCTCAAAAGTCATCTTATGAATTGGTTTCAAGGCTGCTGCAGCGAGACTGAGGGGAGCAAGAGAGGCGGACAAAAGCCACTTGGAAAACAGCTGTCAGGTGCTTGAAGCCCACTCCAACACCTGGCACAAACCGTTTCTCTCAAGGCCGACACTGAAAATATCCCATTAGACAATTTGCCAAAAGAGGCTGCCCTTGATGTGTTCTGCAGAAAGGCCTTGGGAATATTACAATACCAGTGTGGGAAAACGTTCATCTCTCTGAGCAGATGTACTCAAGATGGAGTTAAACAAAACCGGACTGGAATTAATTGTGTATTTACTTCTTTCCATATGACGTCATTGCAGTATCGTCATGATAGTGTGATTCACATAGACTGACTCATTCGTCATGAAAAGGTAAAATTTAGAATCACATTTTTAGACAACGAATATTTGACTCTGGGCAGTTTTCCTCAGTAACCTCTTAATATATGTCAAATCTGACGTCTGAGTTTCCCCTTACCTCAATTTCCTCATTCTGTTATTATGCCGTCATCACATGACTCCTTGATTGTGACAACCTTCGACCAGGGTTTGGAATCACACTGGTACCCTTTTATTCCGAGCCTATCTGGAATTGATTGGTCTCCTCCTCCAATAAATGACCAACCATTCAACCAAATTTCATCAAAATCTTTGCATTGCTTATGTATAACATATATTGCAATTTTAAAGAGCCATACTTTGATCTGCACCTTTAAACTCCTAAATGAGATTGCTCCGACCTCGCTCGAGTTTCTTGAAAATTGCTTTGGTTGTTTTAGTGCAATTCTACTAACAGATAGTCTCGCCCCGTCAAAAACACCGCCTCCATGCTGGAGGTGGGGATAAAACTTGTAGTGGTAGGTTTTCATGACCAGACTGTTATGACTTTCTAACTATGATGGGACTATTGGCTGGAGGGGCTGCAACAGAAAGAGGAATGTGGTTGTGCTCCATGTCACATTGTGGTTTTTATCATTTTCTCGGAGGGTGAAGATATTATTTCACACACTTAATACTTGTTGTGTGTATGTGTGCACATAGATGTACCAGCACGGCAGGGATCTGTGCGAGAGCCTCTGGGGGGACGCCTTCATGACAGTGGAGGATGAAATGGAGGAGGGAGCAGAGGGTGACGGCGGTCGCCCCTGCGGCTGCCTGACCCTCAGTCCCTCTGACAAAGATGTGATCTCCGCTCTCAGAGCCCAGCAGGATGACCCAGAGGAGCTGGACACCACCAAGGCTGGCCTGCCTCAGTATCGGGCCCCTTGCCAGACCAAGCTTCCCCTGCCGGCCAGGAGTGGAAAGAAGAGTAACTCTGTGCTGCGTAAACGTTCCGTCATGGTGGATGACGTGGAGGGGAGTGGGAGTGGCCTGTAGAGAATGATAGACAGCTGTGTAATTAGAGATAATTGTCTAGATCCTAAAATACAAAATGTATCTCTTGAAGTGGAGGTGTAACCTTGCTCCTGTAACTAATCTCAGCAAACAAACCCAAGCTCTCACGATCATCACATTCAACCCCTGAGCCGCTGAAAGACAGACCGACAATCTCAACAAACACCTGATCAGCTATTTGAACAATCTTTTTTTTTATTGGCTTTGTATGGCTGTAAAGCATATCACTGACAATATGACATTACTGTGCTGATGCAAAATATCCTACATATGATGTCATCGTTTCCCACGTGACCTGATGTTCCTGCGTCAGTGTTTCACTAACCTGCTTCTCTTCTCCGTCATCTAGACGACCTCCATCTGTGCATTAGTCCGTTGTTAAATTGAGATCTTGCTATTGTGAAGCCGTATCGTAGCAGTCTACACATCATGAGGTTAGTGGAGAAGGTCACACAGAGTGATGATATTAATGAATGTAACTTAGGCTTTCTGACAGACAAAGACTGGCCTGAACATCAAGTATCTGATATGGACGGTGAATATCCTCAGACTGGACCGGTCAATGACAGCCCTCGCACCAACGATGGCTGTCCCGGTAGTTTGGTCACGTATATTGCTGAAGTGCTGTGGATGTTTCATTTTTTAATGACGTTGCGTAGTTCTGAGTGAAACATTACATGTAAATGTTTTGTAAAAAAAAACAAAAAATAAGAAGGAACCTGGTTTGTCGGATTTACGTAGCTCGCTGAAATGGGTGTTCCTGTGTTTTATGTTCTCAATAAAGTTCTCATTTCTAAATGCCATCGGGATCCTGTCATCCTTCCTCAGGTTCTACTTTGCATTAAAGCTGATTTTCATCTGTAAATCTCCAATACAATAAGGCATTATCCAAGATTTAGTGGGACTTTTTCTACTTGTATATCTAGGTAAGGATGGAATGTTCACTTCCAAACTTCTACAACGCATCTAATTTCACAGTCCTGGCAGATTTCTTCAGGTGAATACCAAAATGTTTATTTCAATATCTTATTTATTTTAATTAATCGAATTAGATACATGTAATGAACAACATCTCATTTTTACATTTTAATTTGGTCCGTTAGTTTAAATTTGAAAAAATTCCACCAACACCTGAATTCACACAGTCGGACTTTAGAGCTGTTATAGAATGAAGGTAATAATGAGGAGGAAGGGTCTGCAGGTGAAGTTTGAAGTATCAGAAAACGCACCAATCAGAGACGGGTTGGAAACATTGACATCATTATGCACATACCAATGTCCATTATTGACAGTACAAGCCAGTGCTTACTCTAACACACCGTTTCCTGAGTGGCTCAGGTTTGTTTTAAGATATCAGGGTCACATCATATTAAAAATTACCTGCAGCACCACACCTGGGTCAGCAAAGGCCCATATTTGATTTGGGATATTATGGTCATATTTGCTATATTACAAGTGGACCACCCTATGCTCACATCCCTTCTGTCCGGACCAAAAGAAGTCCAGCGGGGCAGCATCACTGCCAGAAGTGGCCCACATTGACATCTGGGTTATGTACCAGCAGGTGGGGCTGGGGTCATTTTCATGAACCTAATATGTACATACATATGTTTTACCTGCAGGAAGTGTTTTCCTAATTTCATGTCTATTATTAAACGATGGTGTCACAGCAGCACACAAGAACGGCTAGTATACAAAACACACAATAGACCCAAATATTTAACAAGAGAATAGAACAGTACCGAAAAAACGTTCTCCATCCCCGTGGGGAAGTTCAAGTGTTCCAGAAGCTCCAACCTTTCATAAGGTAACGGTAGCAGTAAATAGAAAAAATATATGGACAGAAAATATGCATGATGCATTTACACTCCAGAGAAATCTTAAAAACATTTGTAAACACGTAGAAACGTATCAGTAGATATACAATTAGATAAGAATACAATTAGATAAGACACATAAATAAACATCAAAAAGGTCCAAAAAAAAAAGAAAAAAGAGTCGAATCTCCACTTACAAATATAAATTGAAATAGCTATAAATTCAAATAGTCTCTCTACCTAATGCAACGTTTCAGCCGTCACTGAGGAAGAGCAGCGGCAGCCTGTGAGGCGCCGAGGGAGCAAACTGGGGCTCAGTGTCTTATTCCCAGAACACTCCTGTTCACGACCTACTGATCAGTCTTCAACCTCTCTCCTGACCCAACTGATCGGATGTATGCATCATTGTGGTATTAGTTGTGCGTTCTCCACACCGGTAGAAGATGTTTTCTGAATTAGCTCGTGTTTTGTCTATTTGCTTGTTCTTAAGTTGCAGCGAGTTAATGGCTGTCGGCCTCCGTGGGTTGGGGAAGTTTGGAAATACAAGTAAACTTCTGTACACAACGATTGTACCAAAGAGTGGCCTTCTAGGGGGTTTCTTTCTTTCCAGAGTAGAACCTCAAGAGCCCTCTTCAGAGTTGAACCACGCAACACAAACCTCTACACTCGGGAAACCGAAACGTTCCACTGTGAAACCTCGTCTCCACCGGAACATAATGAAATGAAGCCAAATGACAATGTTTGCTGATATTTTGTATGTTCAAATCTAAATAAGTAAAGGCAAACCCTGTACGTTAGTCCAGTATGGAAGCTGTATGTCGGAATGCTAAGAAACTTTTGAGCTTCTGATTATGGGCGTAGACAGTGTCTGCGCCGTCTCACCCCTGTTAGCACCCGCTTTATTGAAGCAGCATGTTGAGTGTGTGTGTTCACCCTCCCGCACTGACAGTCGTCACTCAGGCTAAACCTTTCTTAACTGCTGCGTTAAGGGGAGAAACTATAGTATCCTTACATTTGAGTGAATTTATACATCTATCCCAGCAACCCTGAACAGGATGAGCGGTTACGGATAATGAATGAATGAATGAATGAATGAATGAATGAATGAATGAATGTATCCTTTTATTTCAGCACTGTAAGAGACAAACTGTATTATCAAGGCCGCATTTAGAATAAATGCCTTTTGGCCTTGGATGGATTAAAGTCTTTCCTGTTTGCAGCAGCTGTGCCAACATCATCATCTGAATCCTCCCATAAATCAAGTCCCATGAATATTTTTTTCATTTAAGCGAAGATAATGACATTATCAGGATGATATGCCATACTCATCATCAGGTGCCATTTTCTGGTAGATTAACTTGGATTGTACTGGTTGATCATCCGGGAGATGAAACCGAGTGTGCCATCTGCAGGTGAGAATGAAAACAGGCTGTGGCTCATGTCGCTAATGCGTCACACTGCTCGACATTCGTGTTTTTAAAGGACAGACACTGAGACATCCTCCTGTCTGCAGCTATTTCTGTATTGAACTAGTGCTGCTGGATGATGTTGGCAAGTCCTCTGTGAAAGTCATCACCTCAGCAGATGACTGAGCTGGACATAGTGGGTCTCCTCTACTTGTGGGTCGTAGAGGGTCTCCTCGTAGAGGAGGGTCTCCTCCACGACTGTCTCAGCACCATTCCAGACTTTATGTATTATGAACTAATTGTAACATGGATGAGAGCCTTCAAAATGAAAACGCTCTGTCCATTTTTTATTTCTCTTTCTCCTCTGGTCATGGACTCACCTGCTCCCTCTCTCACACACACACACACACACATACACACACACACAGAGAGTACATCTTAATGGCACTACTGAGGCTTTTTGTGATGACCTTCATTCATCTCATCACCTCACATTCTATCCCAATCTCATCTCATCAAAGTTTAAAAGCTCTATCCTTTGGATTTTTCTCTTTCTCCTTTGGTCATTGACTCGCTTGCTCTCAAACACACACACACACACACACACACACACACAGTAGATCTTAAAGACTTTCATTCATGTCATTATTTGATCTCCTCATAACTCATCACATCACTCCTTATCTCATCTCATCTCATCCTCACCCTCACTCTGTGTTTTCCTCACTGACTGTTTGTTTATAAGTCTTTAAGGAAGATTATGCAAATATCACAGAGCAGATTTTCTCGAAAAGCCAGAGTTGACCCCATTACATTTTTGCACAGATGTGGATGAAGGTTGAATCCGGGACTTTCTTTTCTCATGATTTCTCATTGGCGTTTGGGTTTTGTTTTTTGTTTTCATCATCGTCTTTTCATTTCTATCGGACGATGCATGGATCTTGACTAGATAAACATCAGGTAATTGTTTTTATTTGTAGGGAGTGGGTATGGAGCCAAATCGAGGCTTGAAGGTTTGTAAATATGAAGAAAAAAAAATGTAATTGAAAAAATAAAATTTGAAACTGAGATTTCCAGTTTTGATATTGAATTGTAAAAAAAATCAACAAAGTTTTCAAACTAAAAAATAAGCCTAGGGAAAGGTTCACTCAATTTCAATTACATTTTTATTCTCTTCTGAAGAAATGATTTATTTTCAATATTCACTTACACATATTTTCACGTTTGAGGTTTGCTTTAGCGAGCTTTATGCTCTGAGCTGCTGTTAATGAATTACATAGGCTTTGAAGTGTCTAGTACATGCCAATATGGCTGACGTCAATATCCATATTGCAAGAAGCTGCATATCTTTAATAAAGGTCAAATGTATCACAAAACTGCATTATAATGAGGTAAAGTAGATCTCCAGACATTCTGTGATCACAGCATGAAGCTAGCTAACGCCAACCTCAAGCTAAGCTACAGCTTTGACAAATTTTCCAAATAAAAAAGTCTTTCTGTTTCTGTTTCAAAAATGACCTACAATCCTAATATTTAGGATGATTTACCACAGTTTATTTTCTTTAAATAGCATTTCTTAACTGCGTGCCAGCGAGTGTTCCCGGTGCGGACATCGCTGTTAAACATAACTGTGTCACGAGCGTCACTTCAATTTCACTTTTGTTCATTGTTGATGCAATACAGTGTGTAGAAAAGCACGGATTCACGTTTATGAAAGTACCCAGGACACCTGAAGGCAGCATAATTGAAGAACACCCTGAACCTTTCTCCTTTATGCTGTCACTCATAACCCAAACCCCAACGCCAGATCAGGGAAAACAATCTGAAACTATAAAAAATATTATCTGAAAGCAACAGAAAAAAGGTTTGAAAGTGAAAAAAAACAACAACAAATTTGATCTGAAATCAAAACTTTGATTTGAATGTGAAAAATAAGAAAGGATCTGCTTCTGGAAACATAAAATTTGTGTCTGAAAATAAATAATAACTCAAATAGGAAAATATCTATAAGTGAAAATTGAAAACAAATAATGAATTTGAAAGATTGAATTCAGATTCAATCAAAACTATATTTAAATTGAATTCACCTTTCCCCTAGTTTGATAAAATTGTTGATTTTTTAGAATTCAAGATCCAAACTTTCAGTTTCAAATGTATTTTTTCATAAAAGTAACAGACCCTTTGAGCTGGATTCAGCTCCATAAGTGAGTATTACCAATTATCATTAAAGTTTATAAACAATATTTAGAAACTGTGGACATTCAGTTCCTAAATATTGAAACTGAATGTCCAGATTTTCATTCAACAGACTCAGTCTCAGTCTGTTGGACCGAGATAAAAGACACACATCTAAATAAAGAAATATCACTATATGCAATGTGTAGTGAAATATGTAATAAACACCGATCAGCCACAACATTAGAACTGGTAGCTGATATTGTTCTTGTCACTGATCAATTCATGAATGTGCATACGAATAAAAAACCGTAATCCTCCAAATCCAAATATTACACATCTGGTTGCTGTAAATGATGGTTAGAGGGGAATGGGTCTAATTTTGACTGACTGACTGACTAACTCATTCGACTTGATCGAATGAAAGGAGACTGTCAGACCTGGATGGAGTTATGCTCTCTCCTCTGGGCCAATATACATTTTGTTGCATTTGTAATTTTCTTTTTTTTGTTGGATACATTTCCAAGAATAAATAAGGAAATACAGAAATAACTCCCCTAGTTCCCCAACAAATCAGATGGAGTCGAATGGAAAATGGCTGAACATCAAACTTCTTTCTATGAGCCCTGACTTCTTCTGCCAGGGCCTTATTGAGACAAACCACATGATTTACTGTAATCCTGAAAGCTGTGCAAATAGCCTGCTTTTTAATTTATGAATAATGAATCAATTCTGACAACAGACAGCCGGTTCAATACATTATCCCATCTGTTCAGAGAAATCACACATTTACAATGATTACACACGATGGATGCTTCATATCTTCTCCAGAATAAATACCATAAATATGTTTGTAGAAATCATTTGAAGTTCAATGGTCTCATTTAACTACACAATAATAGATACCAAAGTTCGACTGAGTGGTTCATTCAGTGACCTGATTATATATGACACACAAATTAGAACGAGAGCCATGAGGAGAAGGGATGCAGGCTGATTATCTCAGCTGAATCCGCTGCAGGTTGCCATGGTGACAGCAGCTGACACTACTTGCTCTTCTTCAGAGAGAGAAAAGAAAGCAGAGTGAAGCTCCTGAATGAATGAGGCTCTGGAGATAAATTAAGGTGGTATCGTTGATCTAACTTTGCTACGGGCATCCCGATAGGTTACTGAACAGAACCACGTTTGATTCTCTCTGTTTTCAGTTCAAATTTCAACTCAAGAATTGGACTTTTCTGTGTTTCCCTCTCTAGTAATAATATCACCTACACTAAAAGCTGATCATTCTGTGAAATTTCAGAGTTTAACCTCTGACCTTTTGCAAACTATAAATCCTTAAATATATGAGGAAGCTCATGATTTACTCAACATTATCAATATTTAATGCATTTTTTAGCTGAATGAATTAACAGGTAGATGGGAAAACTCTGAAAATGTAGGATTTCTTATATTGCGTCCAATGATTGACCGGGAATATTTAGGAAAAACTGAGTATTTTTCAAATCATGAAACTTCTAAATGGAAAAATACTCAAGAATTTTTGAGGTATGCAGTACACAAAACTTTTATACAGGTAAACTGAAAGATACAGCAGGATGATAGTGTGGGGGTGTGTGTGTGTATGAATGTGTGTATGTATAAATGTGTGTGTGTTTGAATGTGTGTGTTTATGTAAACTGGCCAAAAACATTAAGGGAACTCATACTCATACATCACAGACCGGATCTCAGTGAAATAAAACACTCAAGTTGAAAATCTTCATTGATATATATTGTGTTATTTTTTTAAAGAAAAGTGAAGTGAAATAAGAACGGTCATGAATACGACCATGAACCCACTGAGGACTGGACCTTAAGAACCAGAACCTATTGGCTGGTTGTCTTGCTGTTGTTTCTTCTGTCCACATGGTGGCGCCTTCATTTGAACCAAAGCAGATGAGACAATCACTGGTACCCTCTAACTAGACAAGAACCAGATCCCACACATGTAACTGTCTCTGTGTTATTATGTGATGATTGATTGTTCCCTTAACTTTATTTAGTATTTTTGTACGCAGTTTGTATGTACATATGGATGTGTGTGTGTGTGTACTATATATTTGTATTTTTGTATGTGTGTGTGAGTGTGTATGTACTGTATATATGTATGTGTGTATGTTTTTATATATGTACTGTATATATGTATGTGTGAGTGTATATACTGTATACTGCATATATGTATGTTTGTGTGTAAGTGTGTGTGTGTGTGTGTGTGAGTGTGAGTGTGAGTGTACTGTATATATTGTGTGGGTGTGTGTGTGTGTGTGGATTTATATATGTATGTATGAGTTTAACATGGCTCCACACAAAGCTTTATATGAAACAAGCCTTTTCTAAATGACGATTGTTGATAAATTGTCGGTTGTGTCATCACGGTCTTAGATGAAGGACTTGGAAGTGTGTGAAGGACTTGAGTGAAGTGTGTGTCAGTAGGGCAGCTAAAGCTGCAGTTCCAGTTTGTTCCACTAGAGGGTAATGTGCTTCCATCAAACGCTGCTGCTGATGTCAGCTGTGAATCTCTGCCGCTGCTGGACAATTAAAACATTTAATGCGACCTTATTTCAGCAAAGGTTAGTCTTATCTTCACTGTGACAAAGATGCATCAATGTTGCAGCTCTATACTCAGAAAAGAATCAAATCGGTAATTTGGGTAATGTTTTTGACTTCCAGAGCCATCCACCTCTTTTAGTTTTTACAATTGTCCATGTTCAACATTAAAATAGTGTTTATAAGACTGCAGCAAACCTTTTTCAAACTAAATAAATATAATTTACCATCCCAAACCAGGGAAATTGTTGTATGAAACTCAAGTAAGACAAAATATGAGAACCTCAGATGGACAAGCAGGAGAATACGAAATATGAGAATATGAGAACCTCAGAATGAAACAGAAGCCCGAGCAGAGGGATAGAAGGAGAGAGAGAGTCAGGCTTGTGCGTCTGTGGGAGGGGAAGGGGGCTCGTGGAGAATAAATCAACCCAGAGCCCTTTCATACGTCATCAGTTCGCATCACAGATGTTCCCACAGACTCTCAGTGTGGGTTGTGGGCCGACGCGTGTGGAGAGCCAGCATGTCTTGTTTCTGAATTATGTTCGCATATTATAATAAGTAGGCCTGTTGTTGGCGTAAATGGAGACTCCGCATTGACACTCAAATGTTCCTTTGAGTAGGAGCGGATCTTTGCGTGAGCAGAACCTGATATAATATGTCACTGTTTTTGAATTTGATGACTTTTTCATACTTATTCATTAACAGTTGTTGGGCAATTAGACATTCTCCTTCTCCAGTCTGTGACGACGTTAATGATCTTCGTCAAAACTTTTTGTTAGGCAAGCAGAAAAGTTACAAGTTCATTCTAATTCACATGAATAAAGAACTCATGAAGTCGTGCCAGGTTCTGTTAACACGCACATGACAAAAATGATCAATTGAAGGGGATTCATTACTGGTTGAAATGAGGTTAAGTAAATACAGAAGAAAGGTTTTCCTTCCCTGAACAGCTTGAGGTGCGAGTGCGTTTAGAAACCGCAACCTCCACTCCGAGACTCTTCTGAAGTGGTTTTCCACAGGACTGAGACAGAGGAGGAGAGTTTATTTTTCAGACCAGACCGACTCTCTTGTTTACTTGTACGTCATCGGCTGTTTTTACAGGACAGAAATCCCCTAACACCAGATTGAACTTCTGGCCGAGCCACCCAGAGCAGCAGCGAGACCCTTGATAGGTGTTGGGTGTCACGGTTTCCCGCCACTGTAACATATGAATGATCCCATCACTCAATAAGGGTTTCATTCTATTGACGTCTAGCATTATTAGACATATAGATCTACTTATCCATGGATAAACCCCTTGATGACTCATCCACATCAACCTGACGTGGGACTCGACGGAGTGGAATCTTGAGGCGCCCCCGACATTCCTGAAGCCGCTGTCACTTACGTGACTTACGTGAACAATCCTCCACTCTCAGACAGCAGAGATATGTCTCCACGCGTGAGTGCCGGAGACATTTGGCTTCATGTGGATTCATTCAGTTAACCCTCATAGGCTTGTTTCATGTTTGATGGGTTTTGAATTATCTCCGTGGGTTTCTTCTTGCTACCTGCTGGAAGAAACGCCCACTGAGCTGATAACAGGCTCGTTCTTGTTCCAGTTGTCTGACATGTTCACCTGAAGTCGCGCAATAAGAAGTGGAAATTTCTCCAACCTCATACGACCAATACAAACATGAATACAGAAGAAACTAGGACGTGATACCTGGGCGGTCTCCCGTGTGACGAAGATTTCACGAACATGCCCTTATATGGAGTGGCGCGTGCGAAGGAAAGATCTCCCTACGTAGGTTACGCTGTGTGCGTGAAAACGCTGAAAGCAGGATGTGATTGTGTAAGAGTTTCTCACTGGGTGACATACTAACTTGTGTGGAAACAACCTCCGTATACTCCCTGCTGTTCATTACGTGTGTGGCACCTTTTCAACAAACACTCACAACCATTATTGTTTCATTTTGAAGACATTTTACTTAAATACACGTCACAAATAAAAATACAGTGTAAACATTAGACGTCTTCAGTTTATCCGGGTCAACCGGACAAATAAAATAATTTACACAGAGATGCAACATTGCATGAAAAATCCGTTGCAATAAGTACACAATAATTATTCCCACTTTCTACTTTCCCACTTTCACTTTCTTTTCTACTTAGTAAACCCAACTGTAGGGCCTGTGCCCCGTGCTGCCAACCGTCTGGGTGCTGTCCTGGTTCTAAAGGGTGGGATGGTCTTTTGAGCGATGTCCAGCATCCGGAAGTACCATTTCAATCAGTCCTTTCACCCTAAATAGCCCCAACAGCTGTCTGTAGCTCGACCTGTGCTGCTGCCGGGTCAGCAGATGCTTCAGTGCTGCAGGCAGAGCTCCAGTGTTTTCACTTATCAGTCTGTTAGTAGTCTCTTTTAAAAGGCCTCCATCTTGCTTGTAAGCATCAGCTGACAGCCGCTGCTCACATGTGTCAGAACCTTTTGTTTAAGCTGGGCGACTTGATCCCGGAGCACCGACGCCGTGTTGGAGAGCCCCTGGTTGTCGCTCTTCAAACACTTCACCTTCTCCTCCAGCCGGGCGATGCGCTCCAGCTTGCGCTTCCGGCATTTGGTGGCAGCTAGTCGGTTCCTCAGCCTCTTGCGCTCCGCCTTTATCCTCTCCTGGGTGTCCAAGTTGATCGGGGACATCGGAGGCGAGCCGTCGCTGCTGAGGAGGTCAGGCACGGTTTGAGGTTCCTCTTTAAGAGCGACAAGCCGCTGCGGATGGAGTCCGGAACCGGCCAGGGAGTGTTGGAACGGGTGGGTGACGTGCGTGGAGGTCTGCTGGTGCGGCGGCAGGTAGCTGATGGTGGCTGTTGGGTAACTAGACGAGGAAGAGAGGTTTGTGTTCGGGCAGTAGGCGTTCAGTGTTGTGTAGATGGGAGGCTCGGGCTGCAGCGCGGAACCGAAGACGCTAGAGGCCGCCGCCGAACACGTTGTAACTCCACCGGCTCCGATGGACACGTTAGGAGGAGGCATCTGGTTAATCTTATGCAGCTCGTCCAGAGCTTTGACAAAGCCCTCAGCGAAGCCCTCCTGCTCATCAGTGATGCCCCGGTTATAGAAGTACTGTCCCGGTGTGGGGGTGGTGATCACCCCATTACTGTTTTGGATGATGAGCCTCTCCAGTTCTGGAGACGCGAGCTTCAGGGACCCCACGTCTTGATGCCCCCCTTGGTATAGGTCTGACTCGGCTCTCAGCTGGGATTTCAGGTTGCGATAGGGCTCTGTCAAGTTCAAATTCATATTCTGCTTCAGCAGCTTGTAGTCGTGCATGGCTGCATCAGAGTGGCCGTAGGCCGAAAGAAAAGAGTCGTCATGATAGAAAGGCTGCTCCATCTTTGTAGACATAAAGTCGCTGGAGAGTTGCTTACCAGCTGCTTCTAGAAACACTGTGGAGAATCAGTAAATGTCAGTGTCAGCAGAGAGCATGCACGCGTTGTCTCGCTCAAACAAGTGTGCCAAACAGATATCACTCCACAAAGAGTCCAGGATCCAACAACACTGTCTGAAGCTCAGCGATAAACACGTAGAAAATTCTTCTCTTGCGTCCAGCTGTTGTTTGCTTCGGGGTCCAGGGAGAGAAAAGTTGGATCTAACTCCCACTGATGCTTGTTGAGGTGTATTCGGACCGGCTGGAGGTGCCTTCATATATACCCAAAGACACCGAGGCACTTCAGCGTTATTATTGGCTAGGCAGCCCGGCCTCCACGCCCTGTGGACGTGACGTCATATGACGCGAATGCCGGGAAGAGGCGACGGTAAACAAGCCTGTAGGCAAGAGATCGCGCCGAGGAGGGATAGCACCGGAGACCGGTGTCAGGAAAAGTACAACCGTGTCTATGTAGACAGTTTTATGAGCGATTTTGGGTCTCATGAGAGAATAGAGGCGATATTCTATTCGATCAAATCATTGCTTTTGTAAAACCTCATAACACAGGCCTATTTAAAGTGAAAGAAATGCGTCTTTTTTTGTGCAACAGGTGTAACCTAAAGTATGGATCCGATCATTTTCAGTTTCATGTTTTATTCATAAGATGTGACTTAGAGCCGATATAAGACGTTGGAAAACTGTGATGTTTCTTATGGACCATCCTGTAAAGGAAGTCTGAGTCCTTATTTGGGCATAATGACGTTTCAGTTCCTCTAGAGAGGAACCGGGAAGCCACGCCCACCCGGGCCTCATTCCAAAAGCAGTCCAGTATCCAGGAGGAGTTAGATAGGGACTTTCTGCCTCAGCAAGGAGAAGTGATCATTCATCCGTGGTAAAGCAAATATTCTATCCTATACACTCTCAGACTGCAGTTAGTTATGAGGCTTATTCGCAAAATATACTGCATATTTGCTGTTTGTAACAACTTAATATCATTTGAACCGTTTAAAAATCTCAGTAGAACAGATGTTACAAGTATTGTACTCAAATGGCTGACTCATTCAACCTCTTAAAGACAAGCATGAGTCTGGTATTTTACAGACATGCTTTGATGCTATGATCTGTGGCAAACATGATACATATCCTGACACCAGCTTCTGGCAGTATTGCTGAGGAATCTTAACCGTTTCCTTATAGACCCCTTGTTATGTATTATTCCTGAATTTATCTAGAAGCATCTGCCATCTTCAAATCCCACCAGAGAATGTTCTGTGGGATTCACGTTAGGCAACTGTGACAGCCACTCTAGAATGTGTCGGGTAATTTTCTTCTAGAATCCCGTGATACTAGTTTAAATATATCTTACCTTGTAGACGCTGCAGGTTTCCAGTGAAGCAGCGGTCCTATTGCATCACAGAGCCACCGCCAGACACACCAGGGATCCGTAGACTCCAAAGTTACTGTTTTGTGTTGTGTTCTTTAACCTCCGTGTCTCATCTAGACGGCTCTGAGCTACAGTTGCAGACTTTTTCTGGTGCTTGTGTTAGGAGTTCAGACATAGACCACTTGAATAAATGTATGCCCCTAAAAGAAAAGGATGACTTCATATCCTGAGGTATGATAGTCAGGCGGAAGAATTTTGCGACCGCAATAGTCATCAAAGGTATCATTTTATGTTGAACGTGGTCGAAGGTGATCTGATTATAGATTTATTCTGAAAAGTGATTTTTTTTTTTTTTAATGATGATCACATTAATCTCTTAGTCCTTTCTATTTGTTTGACCCACATTTGATATCATTGTGAACAGATCTGTAACATGAACCAATGATTACATCAGGCCTGCAGATGCGCAGCAGAAAATGTCCTTGGAATGACTGTCCATCATGAAATAAATAAAATAGTAGGGTGGACATTCATTGCTGAAATGTTTTTAGTAACAGTAATGTGTCCATGGTTTGTCTCCTGTTTAGGCTGAGTGCAACATGCAACAAAGGGCTTTAAGTGAATAGGTATCCCATTTATTTATAGAAACCAAACATAGTCCGTGTTCCGTGTTGCTCGATATTTGAATAAAATCCACCGTTGCTGACATTTTATTAATATTGCTCCAACAGTCATGACAGCGCGCTATTAGGGAGAAATTTTGATCTGATGCCGAGATAAACGGAATCAAATATATATTAATTATATACATTCACCGTTAAGCCATAACATTACAGTCAAGAAACGGTGGAGTCAGAAACAACTTTGATTATGATTATGTTTTGGAATCAGGAAAAATGGACAAGTGTTAGGATCTGAGTGACAACTGGCGAACCAATGATAGGATCACAAGCCCCAAGGCTCATTGATGTGCGTGGTGAATGAATGCTAGCCTTCGTTGTCTGATCCTACAGAAGAACCAATAAAGCACAAGCTGCAGAACAGCTTGGTGCTGGTTCTGATAGAAATGTGTCAGAACAAACAGTCAATCATAGAGCTTTTTTGGGTCTTCACAATATCGGTCAGGTGGTTTCAATGTTTTGGCTGACCAATATACAATATGACATCTACTTATAGAAATAGACACATCTATTTCAAATTACGTACGTATCAACGCCTACACACTTCCCGCTGTATGAAATATTCCATGTGATTTAGAATGATTGTTCTGTCTAGAGAAGAGACTTGTGTGGTGTAGGAGCGACAAAACAAAACAGATTTGGGTCATTTTGGCCTTTTCCTCGATATTACAAGTACAAGCTAATTTCCCCAGAGTGTGGGGACTCTTCAAAACACCATTAAGTTACACACACCACTGAATCAGAACACTGACAAAGATTTTCTTCTACAGGATTCTCATAGTTTTGTGAGTTGCTGCTGGAGTTTATGATCAAAGGGCTACTTTGATCATAAATTTGGAAATAGAAAAACTTTGTGTGAAGGAAACAAAACCCAGTCGGCTATCTCAAGCAGGAAGAACACGAGCCTTCGGCGTTGCTCGACACCTCAGGTTCAAGTGTGTAGGTTAGCTGACGAACAGCAAGAGTGTGCAGTGAGAGTGAACGTGACTCCTCAGTAGTGCACTTTCTTCAGTTGTGGCGAAGGAAAACTTTGTCTCCTGTTTGTAATTCTTCCAGCACAAACACAAACACAAACACCGATACCTCCACCAGTGTATCCCACAGCCCTGAACAGGCAGAACCAGTCAGGGGAGATGTTTTGCTTCTGCTTGATCGTCTTCACTTAAATCTGCGATTGTGTTTAACAATCTTCTTCAAATTTCTTCAAAGTAATAATAATAATAATAATACATTTCATTTATAATGCACTTTACATTTGGATCAAATCTCAAAGTGCTACAAAGTCAAAGCAGATAAAAGCACCAATAAAAAATAAAATAATAACTATATAAAAACCTGACCAAAAAGCAGCAATGTTAATTAAAGTTTTAGGTTCTGCTAAAAAGTCCCTTTTTAAATGTGTCAGTCGTCTGTGGAGCCCTCAGATGGTCAGGGAGGGCATTCCACAGACGAGGGGCAGCTGAACAGAAGGCCCGATCACCCATGGTGCTCGGGCCTCCTTCCCTGGTCCAGGGAAGGAGGAGGGGGTATGAGTGGGTAGAACGGAGGGATCGTGTTGAGGTCAGTGGGGTGAGTAGTTCAAGTAGAGCTGCTACAATCAGGCGATTAATATACTTACCGTTAGAAGAATTAGTTAGTTCCTATATTGGTAATATATTAATCATTTAGTCAGTTTATTTGAAAACATATCAAATATGTGTTGATCCAGGATTTGCTGCTTCCTTCTCATTTATGACGAAGAGTCAAAAGAAAGCATGTGAACATGTCATTTTGAGCTCCGGCAAGTTGTGATGGGTTTTTTCATAGACAAAGGTGGAATAGATTATTCACGTTTCTATCAATTATTCATCACTTTGACTATGTCAACATTCAGCTCTTAGTTTTTGTAAGTTGATTGCACTTTTATTTTCCATCCAATATGTGGATACATCTCAGTCGACTGACACATTTAAAAAAGGACTAAAAACACCCCGCTGACCTCAACACGATCCCTCCGCTCTACACACTCATACCTCCTCCTCCTCCTCCTCCCCCTGACTAAGCTCAGCACCATGGGTGATCGGGCCTTCTGTTCTGCTGACCTTCGTCTGTGGTATGCCCTCCCTGACCATCTGAGGGCTCCACAGACGACTGAGAAATTTAAAACGTTCCTTTTTAGCAGAACCTATAACTTTTAATTAACATTGCTCCTATTTGGTCATGTTTTTATATCGTTATTATAATATTTATTTTTTATGCTTTTATCTGCTTTTAGCTTGTCTTTTACTTTGAGATTTGATCCAAATGTAAAGTGTGTTATAAATTAACTGTTTTATTATTATTATTAGTATTACATCTTTAAAATGTCTCTCAAATTCCAATTTCAACTTTTAACTTACGTTAAAATATATTTACTTAATTCCATTTTTTGTAAAGCACGCTCTTATTCAAAATGAATCTCATTTTCTGTAACCAATGTCCTTGCAAGAGATTTGACAAAATGTATGTAATGGGACACTAAAGGATTCGAAAGATTAATCTGTTGCAAAAAGTCAAGCATTATCTGTGGTTATATTTTTAAAGCAAATCATAAACAGGTTTACCATATCGTAGTGATTTACTGTGAATGATCAGTAGTTGTTTATTGTGAACTTTATGGTAGCCAAAATAGTATATTTACTGCCTTGTATGTTGTCACGTGTTTTTTTTACAGTGACGTTCTGACAATTTTACCGCAAATGACACTGAATGTGTTTTTACAGTTCAGTGTTTTTGCTGTAAAATGTTTATTCTATATTGTTTTTTTTGTGCATGTTTTTATAGTAATTTGAAACCCATTCCATTTTTATAGTTATTTCTGCAGCCGCTTGTCCTGGAAGGGTAACTGGAGACTCGACCCAATCCCAGCTGCTATCCCACACCCTAGAGAAGGACCAACACTGTAAGACAAACAACCATTAGAGCCACATACTGGTCGTGTTAGAGTCAAATATTCACCTGGATTGCATGTTTTTGGACCCTTTTACCTTCTCGTCCACAGAGTATCAGTCAGTTCTTTTCTGACCTGCTGCAGAAAAGGACCTGATCACGCTCTCAAACGGTTTCCCCCGTGGCAGTGAACAGTCACAACTAACCTGTAACAACATGTACTAGTTAAAAAAGAACGTGCAAAGATATTTGCACTGACAGACTGTTATCATTTTAAGCCCACAGGGAGAACTCCTGTTAGGACAGAAGTTATTCAACAATCTTTTTAGAATGCCGCAGAGCATTTTTACCGACTGCTTGACATGACCTGGAAAATTCTTTAACAATCCATCCTGATCATAATGGCCTTATCTCCTTATCGGTAATTCACGGGTATTCAGTATTGCAATTTTAATTCTATGCCTGCTTGTGAGTATCCATGGGAATATGAATAAACAGAGGAAAACAACAGTTCCTGGAAGCCCTGTGTCTCCACTTTGCCACCTCCCTTATAAATTGCAGCTGCCTGTTTCTGCTGCTCTGCCTGGGTTTCGTTTTATGCACCATTGTGGTCGAGGCTGACCACAGTCCCATTTTGGCAAAGCACAACAGTGTAAGGTCCAGAGTTGTTATTGTTTACGGGAATGATTTTGAGGTGGCACCAGGCTATTCTGCCAAATGTTAGTTGGATACACTCCTGTTAGTCAAACAGTGGGAGAGAAATACGTGATTGCTGAGACAAATGTGCCATGTGTTGTAGATTAATATGCAACGTCATTTGTCCTGGACACTTTTAACCACCACATTAATCATTTATACAACACGGCATGTTTACAGAATTTACAATAAACAACTGTCAAATGCCAACAGAAGACCATAAAGTAGAAAATGGTCGCTGTAGTTGAGACATTGATAAACCCTCAATCATGAAACAGTACATAACTTTAAGATTCATCAGAATAATATGTGCAAGCAATATATTTACACTATAAAATAACCTTTGGTCAAATTAAAGGGAAAATATCATAATATCACAAGCTATTCATTACCCTAAAAGTAACAGTAGTGTTCTGTCTGACAGATTTTCTTAATGACAGTATAAAACCTTACACAGAATCATTAACCCGTTGATGGCTGGATTCAAAAATCACACTGACAAGTATGGAAGTGAAGTTAAAAACCGAAATAACAGGCAGATTCAACTTGGGGGATTTCATCACAACAACTTATTATGAGCCTCTGTAGTGGGTTGGTTCTCACGGGCCTGTGGGCATTCTTGACAAAGTGCAAGCATGGTGTCTTCGGGAATCTCCTCCCATACGTGGATCAGAGCATCAGTGAGCTCCTGGACAGTCTGTGGCGCTACTTGGCTGGATCCGATGCACAAATACTTAATGCCACAGAGGTTCTCAATTGGTCAAATCAATGGCATCAGTACCACCATCTTCCAAGAACTGCCTACACACTTTGGTCACAAGTAGCCTGGGATAGTCCTGGGCCAGGAGGGACCCAGTGTCCACTGCACCAGCATAAGGTCTGAAGTGGGTCTGAGGATTTTATCCTAGTAAATAACATCAGTCACGGTACGACTGGCTAATATCTGGAGGTCTGTGAGACCCTTCAAGGATCTGCCTCCCCAGACCATCACTGTTCCACCATCAAACCGGGAATGCCATCCAGCTGCATGGCGCTGGGCTGTGAGCACAGGTTGACTAGAGGACTTTGGGCCCTCATGAGACCCTCATGGAGTTTTCTCTGGTCCTGTCCAACTCTCCTACTGTAACGGCCCATCTTCTGGTACCTCTGTCCTGGGAGACATGGCTTCATGTGACGGCACGTATGGATGTTCCATCCCGGAGAAGCCAGACTACCTGGTCCACCTGAATGGGCTGCAGGTCCCACATCACGCTACAAGTAAAGACAAAGACAACACCAAAATGCAAAATTAGAGTCAAATAAGAAGATGAAGAGAAAGAAATGGTCTGCGGTCGCCACCTACAGAACCAGAACCTTTTTGGGAAGCCTCTCCCATATCTTTTATTTTTATCAAAGAACAAGAAACTGATGGCCTATGATTCCATATTATCTGACACTGAACCGTCACGTTCTGCAACTTTTGTTCTATTAAACTGAACTCCGGAACAGGTGGAGACTGGGCTTTGCTGCACACCAAACGACACCAAGCGAGCTGCGACTCCATTGGGTTTCGGCCTGCTTCCACACAAGCTATGGTTGGGTTCTGGTATGGGTTGACAAAATTTTAACACAGCACGAATCAATGAACCAAAAATGAACCAAAAAAAACTGAATCACAAGATGTGACTCTAGAAATGTGGTCATTTGACACGAACACCGGAGTTTGCGTGTAGAACAGAGGAATTCCTGCCGCTACGTGACTCCCTTCATACAGTTTATACACTCCTCATAAGTTGTCAAACGGCAGAAATAGACACAAAAATCCAAGGAACACAAATATTCCAGCATTGTTTTGGGATGTGATAAGTTGTGATGCACATTATACTTGATAAATAATTCATATATCAGTCGAATCAGGTTCTGGCCTTGTCCTTATGTCTTTGTGTTGTATGTTATGGTTCAATGTTAACGATGCAAGTGAGAATGTCTAACTGGGACTAAAAAAAATCTTTGTTTACAAAATATCAGTGAAAATTCTGATTTGACCCGGATCACACAAATTACTTTGAACAAATTTAATATATGTCTGTTTTTTAAACAGTAATTTACTGTAAATTAATAACAGCTCTAAACGGTGAACTTTATGGGTCCATAAAAAGCATATTATGTCTTGCACTTTGCAACCTTTCTTTTTACAGTGAAGTTCTGGCAACCACAGCTATCGGTGTTTTACAATAAATAACAAATAAATAATTCATTTTTCAGCAGTCCTCAGACAAAATGTGTGATCAAATAGAAATCAGTGGTGCACTCAGATGATCAGGCCTCAGCTGGTACTATGAGATGTGGCCCACGTCTTAGTCACATCATGATTAGTCACATCTCTGTTTAGTCTGTTTAGATTTAGAGCTGCTCTCTGTACTCAACTGCAGAAATTCCTTCGTCTGAGTTCTGCTTTTTCCTAGTCCCACTTACTGCCAAACACTGCTCCAGGATTTTGTGTTGATGTTAAATCTTTTTGATGCATATTTTTTGGGCAAGCTTTCAAAGAGTTCCAGGTCAGGACGAGCTGTTTGGCAACTGACTCGGGATCACAGGGATGAGTGCCAAAACCAACCCAGTGTTACCTGCTCTTGTTCAGGGGTGAGTTTGGGCAAGGAAGTTGTTTATGGTGTGTGTGTACGTGCGTGCGTGTGTGTGTGTGTGTGTGTGTGTGTGTGTGTGTGTGTTTGCGCGTGTGTGTGTGTGTGTGCGTGTTCGTGTGCGTGTGTGTGAGAGAGAGAGAATAGACACACATATGAGTATTTTGGAGTGACCATAATGTCAACATCCGAATGACTAGAAACATAAACATAATTTTATGTCTACGTCTCTACTGATGTGAAATGCATTAAAGAGACTTTTTCTTTACAATAAACTTTTTCAATTTTGTCTTGTTATTTCAAGGAAACTGTTCAAGAGTTTAAGAAATGGGAGAAACAGATTAAGTATTTGTTTAATGAAATTCTGAGGGAAATCCCCCTAATTTCTTCACCCTATAGATTTTGTTTTTCAACAAAGCCGGCTTTCACACTATGGTGCTTATGGCTTAGATTGAGCTCTCCTCACCTCCTCCTCTCAAACCATCCCATTGTGCCTCACCACCTCTGCACAACTCTCCCTTTGTCAGTGCCGGGCAGCAGCCGACTTCTCGTCTGCCTCTCCACAACGATGGACTCCGGTTGGTGCTCCGTCTCTGTGATTCACAGTGGCTTGGGCAACCCGGGGCCAATCAGAGGTCAAAGCCTCGAGCTCCCTCCTGACTTCAGAGTCTTTAGCCTGACCTTCACAACTCCTCCAAACACCCACTCAGCAGCAAGGAGTTGGGGGACAGGGAAGGAGAAAGGCAGGCTCAGTCAGATGAGGTTTGTTTGTAAAGTGCCCTCTTGACAGAGTGGCTGACTTCTTCATTTGGACATAATGGGAGCTCTCATCCATAGCGTTGTTGTTCTCCTTTGTGACTGTGGTCATTTTATCATCTATTAATAGAGCGATCCATCATCATTTACATCATCATCTTTGTCATCGTCACATGATGGCCTCTTGGTGTTTACCTCCTGTACTTTAACATCTCCAAAAATATGATGGTGATTCGTTTCTTACGGACAGTGTAGAACGGATTCAACCTTTGTGTTCTACTATTTGGAAGGATGGAACTAGACTTCCCATGCTGTCGTTCCGAGCAGCATGGGTATATCTCTGAAAAGTCCCCATTCCCCTGCGTTGTGAAAGTAGTTCCTTCTCGCACAAAGATCTATGTGAGTATAAAATTGGCCAATAGTCCATGAAATAGTTTCTACGACGCATACAAGATAGATCTCCTTGAATCAGTTCATATGCATCAAATTTGGATTAAATTGGACCAACAGTTGAGAAATTATGTGTAAGTACACAGCCTGGTTTTCAAATAACTAATAGATCAATATAGAGGTGATCATCTTTGAGGTTAATTGGTTTTATTTGGTCTGGTAGTCAGTTTGTCCTGGATTTAGTTCCAAAATAAAATGTTGTATAGGTCATGAACTACATATATATGGATAGTGTGTTGTATTGTACCCCGTTGTTCTGTTTGAATGCAACAGAGGCTTCTTTTGGAGTCCGAGCTGTTCTGCCCCTGAGACGGCAGCAGATGCAGTAACAGAGGTGAATTGATCATCTGTATAAAAGAAAGGTGGAAATTAGGCAGGCAGCCCATGTTTCAAGACATCTTTACCCTCTGAGCAGAGGGCGTCACAAATCTCCATGTAACAAGAAGGTTAAATCAACTTTTTGGTCATGTTTATCTGTTGTGGCACAAATAAAGGAGTATTTATATCCCAAAAAGTTGGAGATATTATGGAATTGTCAACACAATAATTACAAAACTGTATCATGGGTAATTTTCAAATGTTATTCCCGGGTAGACTCACGTACTACCAGTAGCGTAAGACATTTCTGACACAAGGGTGAACTT
The DNA here is from genome assembly GCA_009660295.1 of Lophius piscatorius. NCBI lineage: Eukaryota > Metazoa > Chordata > Actinopteri > Lophiiformes > Lophiidae > Lophius > Lophius piscatorius. Next base: position 60,007 of record VRLP01003176.1, read on the forward strand.
TGTCTAAAAAATTGTCAGGACCTTCTCTCCACTGTTGGGGTGATTTAGTCCATATTTGGTGCAAATGATTCAACTCCAGGAGATCTATCTGATAAATATCATATTTTACACTAGTGGTTCATATTTTACTTAATAGGGGGAGTTATTTTTATTTTTTTATTATTTTTACGAAAAACACTGTGGACTTAACTTTACGTTTCATTTAAGTAGTTCAATAAGGGTGTTGCTTGTACAGGGAATATGATTGGGGACTTTCGGGGGGTATCTTCCTTTCCCGTCATTATTTTTGTTGGTGTCAAACGTTCACTGTCATCTTATTAGTGGCAACTTAAAGGATGTATAAAAATATTCTTTAATGTTACATATGCTGCTGCTGCGTAAAGATTCACCGTTTGAAACAGACATCATTTAGTTTTCAAGTGTTCCCCCACAGTTTATAACTTTGATGGACAGTGTAATGTCTTTTATTATTTAAATTGCAGTTTACCAGGAGCGGGGACAACACAACATAATACAAACAGCTGTCTTTATCAGCAAACTATAAGCAGCTGGGTCAGTGGCTTCCACCACTGACTTTGATCCAGGAAGCTGGGGGTCCAATCCCAGTCAAAAGAGGGCATGGCAGATATCCAGTGTGGACCCTTAGACAAGGTCTTTAGTGCTACCAGCCTACCCAGCCACATCTACTGCCGGCCCAAAGCCCCGATACATGGGAGGGTTGTGTCAGGAAGGGCATTCAAAGTAAAAACCTATACCAAATCAATATGTGGAATGAGACGATCCGCTTAGGCGAACCCCTCAAAGAGCCAAAAGAAGTTGCTTTTTGTTCTAATCAGCAAACGGTGTCAGTTACTGTGGTATACAGTTACAACACTTGACTCTCGTGCAAGAGATGTGTTTTCGGTACAAATTCCACGGCATGTACAACTTCCCTGGACTCAGACCAGACTTCTATCAACTTGAAACCATAATAAAAAACAAATTTGGCCTTTTCTCTCCTGGTTCAAAGAGGTGCATTAAAAATAATTTGCTAACAAAGTGGACTTTGGTACTGGGAACTTAAAAACCAAAGGGCACCAACACATTGTTATCCGCTCCACCCTGAGAGAAGTGTCCAGGCTGCAGTATCACTGCGGGTGATTAAATTGTCTTTGACAAAGCAGAAAAAGGAGGGTATATTGTGGTTTGTGGTAAGGATATGTCGAGTTTCACCAGCCTCTGACATATAAATGAGTTTCTCAAAGTGGAACTAAGAGGTAATCGTACAGAGGCTAAAGAGAATGGTTAGATCTCTGAAGCCCAGCTAATAGTCTTACAGAACCAAAATCCACAAATGGCCCCATGTCTAAATATGTTGACTACTATATAATATATATATATATATATATATATATATATATATCAAAGCATTTCTAACTTCACCTCTTGCTCATGTTCAAGACATTTCAGATGCGTTAAGCTAAATAAAACATCTGAATAATACAAGCACAGAGACACTTCTTGCCACTATGGAGGTTGAATCACTGAAGACAAATAAAGACCTTAGCAGTACACTGATGATGTTCATCTTTTTTGGGCTGGATCAGAGACAGGACCACAACGGAGTCTTCAAAATGAAATGATCCATAGCCATCTTCCACCAGACAACAAACGTGGTTAGGTTCCAAACCCCTTTTGTGTTACAAAAATAACACAAAGGAAGACATTTATGGACTTTATATCTCAGAGGGAGTTCATCATCATCAATCATTTCATTAAATATAAAACCTCAATTGTGATACGCAGGCTTGAAAGACCCATTTGTATTTGTTTGTAAAGTAATTTATATATGCACTTTGAGATTTGATCCAAATGTCAAGTGAATTATACATAAATTGTATGACTATTATAAATAAGCTAAGGGCAAGTAAAGACTTGAGTCTGAATGAAAACTTAGGTTTTCTGGAAATATTGATTTATTTCATGATGATACCTCCTCTTTTGTAACAGTTATCAAAGCTTGTGTTTTATTCAATTGTTGTGATTGTTTTGCACCTTTTTGTCTGTCTGTCTTTCTTTTTCTCTCTCTCTCTCTCTCTCTCTCTCTCTCTCTCTCTCTATCTATCTATCCATCCATCCATCCATCCATCCATCCATCCATCCATCACTCCCTCTACAATATGTCTCTTAAATGGTAAATAGATCCTTTTTGATTGACTGACCTTTAAATTCTCTTAAAGTTTTTTTTCATTCAATTTTTATTTATCTAATAATTTATCCTAATTGCTCTAGCTCCCCTGTACATTATACAAATCATCTGTACAAAAAACTTTTTAATTGGGGTCTTCTTAAGGAGGAATGGCCGGAGGGTAAACTCTGTGTCAATCATTCAATGAGACCCAAACAAGGTCAGTTGAAAGTCTGGGTCTCCAAATGATATCATTTGAAAAACACATTTTAAATTCAAGTCAAAGATTTAAGATCCGAACCTTAGGTCTAAAATGTAGCATAAATTCCAAGCTGACGCACAACTACTTTTGATTTTTGATGTTTCCCATTGAAGTTAAATCCTTTTATAGTTTTTTCTAGGAGCTTTGTGACCTCTGTGCTCATCTCGCTTGTCATAAATTTTTACTCACTTCTTAAAATCATGGGATGAAGTGAAAAACCGATGGGGCAGCCACATGGTGTCACACGATGATGTTCATGCCTGTGCTGACTGAAAGGACACATAAAACCTCCATGTCCATCCTGCTCAGTGAACCTGAAACCTGCCCTTCACAAATTGTGAGTCGGCTGGTTGGCCCGAGTTTCAGAGACAGGCTCGTTCAGAGATAGTGGGCCATGTTCTGCCGGGAGCAAGAGGGGAGACAGGATGGAAAAACTGTGAGTAAAAAGTGTGGGTCAGTGATGTTAGGGTCAGAGGTCAGCATGGCTGCCTTTGTGCTATGCCCCCACTCAAACCTGAGTTAGATCCTCCTGCCCTCCTCTTTCTGTATTTATGAATCTGAAGCAAACCAATATCCAATGAAAGTAATGAATCCAGAATGTGCTCTTTACGATTTCGCCTAATTCAGGCTTAGAAATTAAAAGTCAGGGAGTCTGTCGTATAAGAGGACATTAAGAGAAGGGAGGGTGGGTGGGTGGGGGTGAGGGTGTTGTGGCATGACACAACAATTGGCTCCAGATCTTTCCTCTGTGTGTTTGTCAGGGAAGAGAGCAAAGAGAGGCAGGAATCTTAGATTGCTGAAATTGTATCTGGGAGGTCATGGATAATGATGTGAACCCAGAAATGGCAGCATTTGTTTTTCAAAAGTAAGTGTGACCTCCACAACAAATACAAAATTTGGTTTGCCTAAAGAAATGCCAAAATAAGCAGGTACACTCAACTGATCCTGGTGAGGTTTGTTTCATTCACATGTGTAAAAGAAGAGCGATACAAAATGTGCAGTGTGCCTGGTGTGAGCGCAGCAGAAGGGAATCTTTCCTCCTGGTTCTTTGTCTGCCACATTTTCAAACCGTGGTTCCGACCTTTATGAACAGTTTGAGTCTGAGGTCACAATGTATGATCCCTCGCCTTCACCTGGAATGTTTTTGGTTTCACTTTGTAAATACATTATTTACAGTGTGAAGTTATAGTGGTCAAGAAAGATAAACATGTTGGACATTTTATAATACGGTGTAATAAGGCGGGGTTATATGGGGAGCTGTGAGTAAAAAGTAGCACAATCCAAATGTTAAATTTAAAGCTTAAATGTTGAATCTGGATCTAAATGTTAAATCTCAATGTCGAATCTAAATGTGAATATTAAACCTAAATGTTAAATTTAAATGTTAAATCTAAATGCGAAATCTAAATGTGAATATTAAACCTAAATGTTAAATCTAAATGTTAAATCTAAATGCTAAATCTAAATGTTAAATCTAAATGTTAAATCTAAATGTTAAATCTAAATGCTAAATCTAAATGTTAAATCTAAATGTTAAATCTAAATGTTAAATCTAAATGCTAAATCTAAATGTTAAATCTAAATGTTAAATCTAAATGTTTGATTTAAATGTCATATCTAAATCTAAATATTTAATCTAAATGTTAAATCTAAATGTTAATTCTAAATGTTAATTCTAAATTTTTAATCTAAATTTTAAATCTGAATCTAAATGTTTGATCTAAATGTTAAATATAAATATAAATATAAATGTTAAATCTAAATCTAAATGTGAACTCTAAATGTTAAATCTAAATGTTAAATCAAAATCTAAATGTTTGATCTAAATGTTAAATATAAATATAACTGTTAAATCTAATTTAAATGTTAAATCTAAATGTTAAAACTAAATGTTAAAACTAAATGTTAAATCTAAATGTTAAGTCTAAATCTAAATGAAATCTAAATATAAAAATTTGATCTAAATGTTGAATCTAAATATTGAATCTAAATCTGAATTTTAAGTCTAAATGTTAAATCGAAATTTTAAGTCTAGATCTAATTGTTTAATCTCAGTGTTGAATCTAAATTTTTCATCTCTCATTCACACTGAAATCAGCAGAAGTATCAAATTAAAAGTTGATGAAGATAACCACTTCAATCAATGCGACCCCTTTGGCACCTAGGTGGTTTTAAAGATAACTGGTAGTTTACCAAATGGTCCAACAACAAACCGGTAAAGTTACATGTTTTTCGTTTCTTCAGGTTGAACCAAAAAATACTAGTTAGGCACTGGCCCAAAACTAGCTCAGAAACCACCTTGGTCTTCAATAAGCTTTTATTCTGGTTCTTCTTGCGACTACAAGATTAGACTAAACATTTAGGTTTGAACATTTGGATTTAGTTTGAATATTCTGATGTAACATTTAGATTTAGATTTAACATTCGGAGCTATATGTTGCCAATTATATCTGTTAAAATCAGCATGTGGAAACACAAGCAATTTCTTCTTTCTTTTACAGATTTGAAAGCAGCGACTTCATCATTTACGACATTTGTGAACAATCATGTATGATCTGCACAACTCCTTTCCCTCTTTATCCGTCGGTTCCATCCTGAGTCTCATCCTCACTGTCTGGTCCACTTCCTGGTTTCCCTCTTAGTCAGCGCCCAAATAAATACTTTGTAAACATGGCAGTGGTAGACATCAGGATGTCATACTGTAAAGAAAACCAGACCAGGGAATCCCTTCAGGGGGATAAAGATGATGTGGATCATTACCTTGACAGGAGTGATGTCACTTGATAACAGTTGACTGAGTTTGTTTCAAGTCATAAAAACACACTCTCGAAAGTAACAAACACTACCAATCATATAACTCACATGTGCTTTTACTTTTGTCAGTGTGAAGTAAATCCTCTGGGATTTTCTGAGGTTGGGGATGGTTCAGGGAAAAGGTGCAGCAGCAGCAGTTTTCGGGGCAAACACTCACGTGCTGGTTTTTCTGTCTACCACAGAATCTCTGTCTTTGCCTGCGTCTGCAACTCCTGTAAGCCTCAGGGAGTCTTTGCATGATCCTGTAACTGAGCACCATTACCAATGCCCAGACCCGGAACGTCTTCAACAAGCCTCGACATGGATGCCCTTTGGTGAATCAGTGCCTGTAAAAATCATTCAACTCCCCCACAAACACCCACACATTTCATCCTCTCACACAAACACAGACACTGTATTCCACTCTCGCTTGGAGTCACAATCTTACTCTCGTGTTTAAATGCACTTTTGGCGGTGCACCACCTTGTGCACGGCTTGAGGTGAAATGTAGCCCTGCTATCAGACATGTTTTTCTATCTGTCCTCAGCTGGCAATTACTGTTTACCTGAGCTGCGCTGGGACAGGGATCTCGCGTAGTATAGCTGTCAAAGTTACTATTAGCTGCAGTCTACTGGTTCTTCTGGGTGGAGGCAAGCAGAGACAACCACAGGCAGGGCAATTAGGAGTTTGTGGTCGGTATTGTTGCATGCTAATTACCTCACCTTTAATGTAGTTCACCTTAAGTAGTAGCAGTAAGTGGTAGTAACAAGGTCTGCTCCAAATATAGACTCGGTGTGGGTACTTTAGAAGTCTTGTTTGGGCACAAATCACTCATTAGTTGTTTGGATGGTAGACTTGTTTAATATGAAGTTTTCAGGCTGTCACAGTTTCAAGAAAATAGTAAGAAATTGCATAATCAGGATTTCTTTTGGGAACGTTTTGAAGTCAGCCCCCAGGGACCCTAAACAGGATCGGTGGTTACAGATAATAAATGAATGAATGAACCTTTGAGAAATATTTGCTATCTTACCAATAGTTAGATAAATACTTTAAAGCACTATTTCCTAGGCGGTTAGTAGGAAGCTACAGCTAGTAGCTAGTTAACTAGAATATCCAGAAAAAGACGGTAAACGACAACCTGGAAGCTGATCCCCATTGAAACCAAGATGTGTCATTTTATCTCTGCCAAGCAGGATGGTTTGCTGGTTCATTGGTTTGCTGGTTGGATAGCACAAATACTTAATGGAAGAATATATTCAGCAAGGACACATTAAATTAAGTGGAATTCTTTGACATTTTGGGAAATCTTGCTTTCTAACAATAATTAATATCTCTCTTTGTCTGTGCCTGTAATCTGAATCTGTAATATGAAGCTACAGCTATCAGCGTGTTCTATTCGATTAGCAGGAAACTGATAGCAACATCTTAACTGGAGGATAATCATAATAATCACAATTCATAATAAATGAAACTTTACCTTTGCCTAGGGGGTAATTATTGGTTAATTGGTTGATTGGTTGGCTGGATGGGTGGTTGGTAGGCTGGTTGGTTGGTTGTTTATTTGGTTGGTTGGTTGTTTGTTTGGTTGATTGGTTAATTTATTGTTTAGTTGGTTGATTGTTTGTTTGTTTGGTCTATTGATGGGTGGTTTGGCTGGTTGGTGGGTTTGTTTTTTGGTTGTTTGGTTGGTTGATTGGTTGGTTAGTGGGATGGTTGGTTGGTTGGTTGGTCATCAGGACTGCATAAAAACTACTGAACAGATTTCCATGAAACTAGTGGTAGGATGGGTCTTCGTTCAAAAGGGGGGGAGCAGCTAACCTGGAATACAATGACATACAATGTTTAATTCCACAAAAACTACTGAACAGATGTCATGAAAAACGGGTCTTGGGCCAAAATAGATGGGATTTCAGTCCACAGATAAAGGGGCCGATTCAAGATGTTTTTTCTATCTCTTTAATATAGCATACTTTTTTTTTCAACATTCTTATCACCAGGAAATAATGAGTGTATCTTGATGAAATAAATGTAACATTCAGATCCTAGCAGAGGAGTTCCACTTTGTCCCTTCCTAATTTTACTTCAGTCCAGTCTTCACACTGCACCCATATCTTAACAGCCAAAAACGATTTCCAAAATGTTCTTTAATTTACAATAATGAGCGATACATTCGTTTAACCTTTGATTACCTGAAAACACTGGAACACATTTTATGTAGCACCAGTTTTGTAGCCTTCAAATAGGTTTCCCTTCAATCAAAGAAAAACTATGACAGCGGTCATATCTCACACAAAAGGTTGGACTTAGTCATCATCACAGTGCCTGTCAAACAGACCACTTTCGTGTTATTACTCAGCACAGTGTCATTCTGAGCAAAAATCAGAGGAGTACCTGTTTATTGTCACATCCAACCTCCATAATGAAGAGAAGTTTGTTTTGCAGCATCATTGCAGAGCTGCAGGTATTTGATCCAAAGATATAATGGAAAACATTTTCAGTGAAATAATATTCAGGAACAAAAAGTTCACATTTTACATCTAACTCCTCTACTTTATTCTCCATATGAGAAAAGAGAGTCTGATGTTCAGAACCTATTTCCTGCCGTGGCTGCAGCTCTTTTTGATGCGCAGGTTTAAATGGGGCTCTTCCTCAACGCTACACTGTGAAGCACAAGGACAGAAATAGCTAAACGATGCCTGGCGGCTAGAGGCTCGCATCCATAATGACCCCAGCCTTGTGATTGAAGAGGCCCCTCTAAAAAGCGGAGCCGGTGGAAGTGTAGGTGGTCTCCTCCAAGCCCTCTCTTCATGCTGTTGCACACACACAGGTACACTGCTGCTGTATGTGTACTGCAGGTGTTTATGACTAATTTCCCATTCCCCCTGTGTAAAAAAAAGTAGCAAAAATAACTGTTACTTTATTATATGGGTTACTTTCTGAAAGATTGATTCTTATCACCAACTTTAAATGCACTTGAATCCATGTTCCTTTTATTTTTTAATCAATACTTTACAAGTATGCAGCATTATTGCATATCAGTCAGAAGGTTTCCCTAAAATAGAGCAGTTTTAGAAAGCCGTCAGCTTTCTCCTCTGCAGAGCGTAAAACGAGAGTTGTACTCTCATCCCATCGATGTACCGAGAGTACGGTGTGGTGGAAGTGACTGTTGGAGAGTATCTCCGTTCATCTATTTGAAGTGCTGCTATGCCCTATGACAATAAAGGGCTAAATGAGTTTCAGTGTCAGATGCAGAACAACTTTAGGAACATACTTGGCCAACATCAGCAGTCAGTTGCCTTTGACTTTAACCCACCACAGGCACTTGATAACTGACTTCTCAGCTCAGCCTTTGGAGGAGAGTTACTCACATACTGGAATGCTCGAACTGTGTTTATGTGTGTCCAATGTTCATTTGATGTTATCTGGCTGCCAAGACCAAGATCACTCAAAACCTCTGACTCACAGAGTCTGATCCCAAATACATGGGCATGTGTAAGGCAGTTCAGAATTTAAATGGAAAACTTATTTTGGCATATGTGGTGAAAGATAAGTGCTGACTAACAAATAAGCAGACATTGTGTGCAGAAGATTGCATGCAGGTGGATATGCACACGGATGTCTCTCTTTGTTGAGTGGGTAGAAGTCACACATAGCAGTTGTCTGCCTCCTCTGTGCTATCCCCGTCACATACACACCTACATATATAGTATTCATACACTGTTTACTATGGAAATATTGACATTTGTTTGGGAGAAATAGGAGATTGGAGACTGCAAGGTAGAGAGATGAAGACAGTTAGCAGGAATGCTAAGAGAAGTGAAGAATGGCCAAGAATGAGGTAGCAACGTCTGAACAAAAGGCCCGTGACGAGTTGTTTTAGCAGTTGGATACTGGAAGATCCTGCGCAGGAGTACTGGACCAACTCTCCGTTGAAAGAGTCCAATCCTTAGTTACAAACGGGCTCACCCTAGAAGAAGAATCCCAAGGACTGTTTAGGCTGGTGAGTAGGATACTCCGACCACTTCGGGGGTGATGTGTTTGTGTTTACAAACTCTCATCAGGATCCTTGCAGCACTGTTTTGAACATACTGAAGTCTTTGAAGACTTTTATCAGGGATCCCGGTGAGAAGTGATGAAGGTCGTTACAGTAATCCAGTCTGGAGGAGACAAACGCGTGGACCAGCTTTTCAGCATCACTCAAGGTGAGTGAAGAACGGAGTTTGGAAATATTTCTGAGATGGTGAAAGGAGATCTTGCA
>VRLP01003177.1:0-69432 GCA_009660295.1 Lophius piscatorius
ATCTATCTATCTATCTATCTATCTATCTATCTATCTATCTATCTATCTATCTATCTATCTATCTATCTATCTATCTATCTATCTATCTATCTATCTATCTATCCATCCATCCATCCATCCATCCATCCATCCATCCATCCATCCATTTCTTCCACTTATCCAGGGTTGGGTCATGGTGGCACTCTTAGTGGAGTGATGGTTTCACACAGTGAAGAAAAGTTGAAGATCAGCAGGTGCATTAACATTTCACAAGTTTTAACTGGCTTTTCTTTTCTTTTCTTTTTTCTATTTTACTTTCAAGAAAACAAAAAAGCTCAAAAGTCCATTTGCTGTTTTATGGGTTGTGAAGGTTTCCACCGGGACAAATAAAGGCTGAAACCTAAGCTTGAAGATGAATGGGCCTTTGAGACGTCCTCCTGGATTATTACAACCCTTCATCTGTTAGATTTTGAAATTTGTCCTCGCCTTAAAAAGAAGAGAAAATACCCTCCGTCTGATGTCTTCACTCAGCACCTCCTCCCTGATGTAGATATTCTTCAGCTCAGACTCCGGCTTTTTGCACGCAGAAAACTGCAACTCATTCTGTTTCTTCTTTTTGCTCATATGTCATCATTTGAGATCCAGTATGTGCCATGCTCATGCAGACATGCAGTGACCTTGACCTTGGACTGTGTTTGTGGTTTTAAGCTTAAGCAAAATGTTTTTTCTTCTTCTTTATGTTCTTTTTATTTTCAGAAGGGCTTGTTTATATGTCCCAGGGACTTAAAAAGCTGGAACAAGACCTCAAGCAGGAGGAGAAAGGAACAATTCACAAGGAGGTAGGAAATGATGAGGGAGGATAATTTGTGTCTCGGTGGGTAACAGCCCGACTGGACAAACAGACGCACACTTGGGTCCAGATGCTCGGATTTGTCTGGCCGTCGTAAATCAGTTCAATAAAGAGATCTAAATTAGGCCATCATCAATACAGATGGGCCCGTTTCACCCGTTTGTGTGTGCGCGTGTTTGTGTGTTCAGTCCTGGCTTGGATCTTGATACGACATGCAGTTGCCAGGAGAGAGAGAGGGAGGGCGGACAAGGAAGGGGGAACATGGGAAGGAAAGAAAACATAAAGAGGAAGAAGGACACTTGATCCCTAGTAAAGATAATTCACATGGTTGCTCCAGTTTGGTGTAAATATTGGATGAATGGAGGCTCAATTACTATCTCTTCAGACCCAAATGCACACACACACACACACACACACAAACACACACACACACAGAGGGACTAAAGCCTGCAAATCTCTAAATCGCTGCCCAACAAAGCTCTGAGACCCCCTCCGTCTTTTACCCTTCTCCTCCTCCTCCTCCTCCTCCTCCTCCTCCTCCTCCTAGGGTAGGTAGTGGTAGGATATGAGAAATCCTACTACTGAGTGTTTATGATCCACACTGCAAAAAAATGATTTGTTCACTGGAAACACTAAATTTCCCCTTTTTAGGCTTTTGGGGACTAATCATGCACTGTAAAAAAAAAAAATCACTTCAACTAGTAACTTAAATTAAATATGAAATATATATTATATTAATATTATATTAATAATATTTTGAGTCTAATCTTTTAATTTCAAGCTATAAATACTTATTTATGTGATTTTTCTTTTAAATCTCCAACTATTCTCTTTTTACAATGTGTAATATTTGCCTTAAAACGCTGAAAAAGTATTTAAAAATATATTTCAGTCTAACTTATTATTGTTTTTGACAAACTACATCTCTTCCTGCTGCATTCACAATACAGTATATCAATGTTTTTGGAAATACTCTGTACTGTTTTTTGAGTAAATGTCTGAAAAATCAAACTGTCTGAGTTCACAAAAGGATCCGGAGGCGGACACAAACCATATTCATCCTCCACCTCCGTATCAGCGTCCTACTGATGGCCGCATGCGACGTTTGGAGAATCTCAATTTGCGTCAAATCATGAAGAAAAATTTCCGTCGCAAGTTTTTAACTCAAGCGAATGAGGTGAGTGACGAAATGAATTTGGGTCACCCAATGCCAATTCACGTCTACTCGCAACTTTACGCTGACTTCGTATTAATTCCGTCATTCATTTTCAAAACTCAACTGATGAAGGTCTAAATAAAGGATATATCATATAATAACATGCCAAAGCTTTACATCAGGCGTCTCCTGGGAAATACTGCTAAAAGATGAACACAGTACACATGCAGTATGTGTTTTCGTTTACTTGCAACCTCTCCTCTGTGTCCTTTTTCTTCCAACTCCCTCCTGTCCTTTCCTACACCTCCTCTCTCTTCTCTGTCTCCTTAAGGATGAATGCTCTGTTTTTTCTTCCCGCCATCATCATGAGACCGATAGAGACGTCTGGGCCGCCTGTGTCCTCACCTTTTTTGGATTCTCCAGACGGTCAAACATAACGGGTATGCTTCCTTGTTCTTCCTTCTCTTTAATATTTTTATTTCATCTTAACGCTTGTACATATGTGTGAGCTCTTTCTTTATTTCTAGCCTTGTAGCAACACTGGCTCTCTCCTGGAGACAATGCTGGAACTCTTTCAGGCGCTGCTCCTTCTGTGTGCGAGTGAGAGTGGACGTATCGTTTTTGTGCCAACACACAAGCATCTGCTTCCTTTTTCCTCCTCCTCTCCCTCGCTCTGCGTCTCTCTCCCCGCTATCAGGCCTGCTTTCAGTCACACACACACTCTGGCAGGAAAGAACAATCACAAACCAGGCGTTGGGACTCTTCTTCGTACGTTTTCATCAGGAAGCAATCAACGGAAATTCCTTTTTTAAGGTATTAAACCCTCAGACGGTAACTTAGATACAGTTTGACTCCAGTTGCTCACAGTGACCAAACACCTTATGTTGTTTTTTCCATTCCTGTCTGCATTCCTGTTTTTCCCATCGTTCTCACATCCAGCCTCTTGCTACCTGTCATTCATAGACTAACCCTTTCATGTCCTTCTCAACTGTTTGGTTGAGTCACTATTTCTGTATAGCATGTATAGCGAAAGAATAAGGGGCCGAGGATGGAGCCCTGGGGGACATCGCAGGACAAAGTGACCACAAAAAATTAGGCATTATCCATGGCTACCTTTTTTTATGACATATTATAGCACATGAGGATCTACTAAAATGGATTTGGTAACTTTGTAACAACAAATAAAGTATTTAAGTATTCAAAAATGGTTGAATAGATTTCTTAAAACGTGCCTTACTTAAGACATTTCACTTTATGATGAAGGTAGTAAAGGGGAAATCAAAGGGTAATCAAATTTTAATCTAATTAAACTGATGATTTTTCATGAAATACAAAATTTCATAGTTTTTACTGTTTAAAAACACGCTCGACCAAACCATTTGTCTTTTAAGATACATTTTGAGTGTCTACGATATTAAATTAATAAATATCTCCCAAAAATTACAGATGCAAATAAATCATTGTTCCATTTTTGTTTTAATATTATTATGGGGAGGACATAAAGGGGTCAAAATAACTTCACAAAATAACCTTTAACTGAAAATATTCTCCTTAAACCTTTATTTGACAGTTGTGCCACATCTCTCACTACTTTTCGACCTATATCTCCGCCTTGGCGGCCATGACAAAATCTCTGGGTGGATGCTGGCTTCTTCCATATTAGGGAGCCACCTTCCTTATAAAGAAGGTTACTAGATGCAGGCAGTGACAGGGCAAGCTTACGTCCTACTACACATTTCCGACGATCAGCCACAACATAACCGCGGAGGTCAGAATATCATTGATTATCTGGTAACCACGGTTCCTGTCAGTGGATGGAGTTCAGCAAATGAACATTTTGTCCTGAAGTTCATCTTGGAAGCCCCAAAAATGGCCGAGGGTGAAAGTGGGAACTGAGGGTTCCTCCAGGACTACAGCAATGTGTTTCCTTTCTTTGCTGCTCTCCTGTCAATCACTCACTGATCTCACTGTCACCGGGACAATGGCAATAAAGTTTGTCTTTGTTCGCGCGGCATGTGACCCAGAGGAAGGGTCTGCGTCCTGAGATTGCGTCTGTGTGCGAGCGCATCTGCTCTCATTATCTCATCACTGCCTTCTTTTCGTGTGTCTTTGCATCGCCGCGCGTTGTGGGCTGAGCGTGAGCGCTCATACACATGCTATGCTTCCTTGGACTAATGCGTGTGCTTCCTTACGTGTGTGTGCGCGTGTGTGTGCAAGTGTGTGTCACCCATAGAGTACAATAGCCTGGGTCATCTGACTAAGGGGCTGCAGACCACTAGTATCACATGACGGAGGCTGAAGGCCACGTCTTTGTTACCAGGCCTATTGTTAAAGCTAAGGAGACAGCTGGGACAAGGCAAGGGAATCACTTGCAAACACAACACACACACACATTCTGGAAAACCATGGTCACAAACACACACGCACTCGTCGGACCCTCGTGACTCCAATCAGGATCAGTATTCTTCTCAGCTGGAATACTAAGAGTGACACAAACGGCAAGCAGATAGCTATAATTATAGTGACGGAAACTGGCAGGTGGCATTGTGGAGCAGCGACGGGGGGGAGCGCCACGGCGAGCAGGACTCACCTACTTGGTGTTCTGACCTGCTTAATGACACTTAGTGACGGCAACAAACAGCATGTGTTCACGAGGTCCGAGGGATTACCATGGTTTAAGAACAAGATACATTTCCAATGACACTTTTCATGTATTCAAGTATGCCATATGGTTTAATTATTATTCATTTACTTACATATTTGATCTTTTTACCATTTTACCTAAAATACTTTACCTTTTATTTTTTGTTCTCACACACTTTAACACATATCCTCTTAGTTAGTATTTTAGTATTTTTATTTCATGCTCTCATTTACGTCTTATATACTGTATAGAGTTTTTATTTTGATTGATTCTTATTCTAGTTTTAGTTTCTATTCTCCGATGTTTGCCAGCGTCGGGGGCTTTAGTCGTGGCCGTGGTTGTGGGAGCGCTGCTGTAGGGGTCGCTCTGGACCGGGTGGATATGGGGGAGTTGGTACCACAGCTTCATGGTCCTGGTGCTGTCTTCTCTGTTGGCTGGTTTTGGGGCGACCCTTGGTGTGGTGTTTTTCTAGTCGTGGCTGGTTTTTGACGGCGTTTTCTTCCTACTTCCTGTTTTATGAGTACTGATCTTGTTTTAATGCTTTATGTTATCGCTTTGTATGTGTGTATTTGTATGTTTGTTTGTGTACGTGTTTGTGTGAGTTTATTGGTGGGGGAGGGTTAATATTTTTTAAAATTTTATTCTGTAAAGTACGTTGTGTTACATTTTATTTGTACGAAAAGTCCTAAAGGTATAAAATCTGATTGATTGATCGACATTAGACTGGAAAGATGGTCGTGTCATAAACCTGGAAGAGGTATTACTGAAATTCTGCACTGACTGATACATTTTTGTAAGCTCTTATTGATGGGCCATAGACCCAACGACGGTACATCTCTGTTTGACATTTAACAAATTCATGCTGCCTTTAGGATTTATTCTGATTTCCATTTTGAGCACACTATCCGGGTAGTTATACCAGTTGGAGTGAAGGGACTTATAGTCTTTGTAGTGGCTAAGCCTTATCCTAGGAGACAAATTCAAGAGTCCGACTCTCACATTTTGAGTTTTGATTAATCATTGTTTCGCTCAACGATAATGGTATTCCACATATTGCAAGCACAACTTCATAGCTGTTGTCGAAAATACTACAAAACGATTCATTAGTATGAAAACTAGCAAGTTGTTGCAGTGCTCCCATCCAACACCTGACTCCTGAGTAAAAGTTCCGATCTATATTGCCCCCAACGCAAAGCACAATAGTGACACCTACTGTTGTGATGGTGGCTCAGTTGGTATGGCGATCCCCAACTTATCTAAAGGTTGGTGGTTCGATGCCTGCCTCTTCCGTTCTATATGTCGAAGTGTCCTTGAGCAAGATACTGAGCCCAAAGCTGCACCCAATGGCTGTTCCATTGGTGAGTGAATAATGGCGTGAATGGTTACCGCTCCTGATCAGCAGCCTATGTCATCACTGTAAGAATGTTTGTGTGAATGGGTGAATGCTGGCGCTTTGGGGTCCAGCAGACTAGAAAAGTGCGTAATAAATACAGTCCGTTTAACATTTGCTGGCCCGATCTGGCTTTGCTCTTGAAACGGCTTCTACACCACTCAAACCAGGGAGGTTAAGTATGGAAGTGGGCGATTTTGAAAGGCAGTGTTTGTTTCTTTTGAGATGGGTGTACAACAATGCAGAAATAGTATCTTTAGTTCCGGGGGGGGTTGGGTTCAAACAAAATGTAATGATAGCAGATGGTTGAAAGTCTCCCAGGTTTCTCTTTAAAGTGTTTGCATAGCCTACAGCTAGTAATCCCACTCTCCAGTGTCTAAAGCTTTGTCTGTCCTTCCACCCTTCCTGACCTACTAGAAAAGCAAATCAGTCACGAAAAAACTAATTTTTTGGCAGAAAAGAATGGACTAATAGTTAACAAGCCGACAGATGAAGTCCTTGACGAAGGTTGTTTATGAAATTGAAAACACTGAAACAAGAACTGGACTGACGTTGCGAAAGTTGTAAACTATTGGATTAAAATGTGGGTAAAAAATATGACATACAGAAGATAGATCTCCAAACTAAACTAGACTAAATTGGATCAATGGTTGAGAAATTCTGGCCTCAAAACTTTTGGAGATAAAGTGCTACCTAAGGAAATATACGACCAACCTTTCCTAAAATAAATCCAAATCTTCCTCGAAGTAAGGACTCTTCTGGGATATAAATATCATACCTTATCATGTTACACTAATATCTCTATCTGTCTATCCGTCTGTCTGTCTGTCTGTCTGTCTGTCTGTCTGTCTGTCTGTACGATTTCGTCCCAATTTAGCTCATATTAATCGACCCGAGGAAATCTATCTTGTATACATCATAACTTTGAAATTCATTTGAGAGGTTCAATCAGGCTGATTGGGTTCTTTTTGGGGATATAACCTTGCTGTCGGGGACGACAGCATATCTAGTTTGAATTTAATCAAAGAGAGCGTTGCTGCTCAATCATGGTCTAAATAAAATGGTCTAAAATTACTTAATAATTGCATGATTGCATGATCAAATTAAAGATACCAAAGCTGATTCTCTCCAGCAACAGACATCAAACGTGTTCCAGGCAGTGATTGCCAGTTGTTTAGTTTTATCCCACTGGGGAGAGATCAGTTTTGTATAGAGAGAGGAGAGAAATAGAAATGTTATAAAATAAGTCAGAGAGGTGAAGACAAAAGAAAGATCAAATCAAAATCACTGTTATACCAAAATATCCGCGGCAAGTAGCGGATATTCCGATCCAGTAGAAATCCCAGTTTGTAATGTGATTACTGAGAGTCGAGGTAAGAGCCATTTTTCAATCAAGCCGTGGGAAGATGATACGACAGATGAAGGGATGAATAAGGAGAGACAAAGTATGACAGAGAATCTAAAACGGTGAGGAAAGACATGCCAAGCTCAGCCTTTCATGAAGTGCGCAGCTTATGAAACCAGATAGCGCTGAAATGTGAGTGTGTGACCACTCCGTGGCCTCCAGGTGTGTGCGAGTCAAAGTCAAGAGGGCGGATTTGGGCCGGAACCACACCAACCCTTCAGGGGAGACTATCTGTGCTCTTTCAGAAGAACACAAATAAGTATCTCTGTGTCTGTGTATGTTTGTGTGTGTGTGTGTGTTTGTGTGTGTGTGTATGTGTGTGTTTGTGTGTGTGTGTGTGTGTTTGTGTGTGTGTGTTTGTGTGTGTGTGTATGTGTGTGTTTGAGGTGCAGTCGTTTGGTGCTGACAGAACCAGCAAGGATCCTTGAACTGGAAAGCCGAGAATTTCGTCTGGAAGGTTTCATAAAACCGTCCCATTGTACCTCGTTAGCCCCCGCGCATACCCAAATTCAGCTGGAAACAAAATGATTCAGCTCCCGTTGTCGGATTTATTGGCAAAATATATTAATCATAAGCTGTTTTGCTTTTAAATTTCCAAAATCACACAAAAATTCTTCAAATAGCTCAAATGTTCAAATAAAACAACGTATTATTTTCACAATCGACACATAATGCCTCTCAAAGCCTCGCTTTGGATCAGGGCTCCACACATGAATTTCAGTGGTACACCACTGCCGACCCGAAATCAGTCAGTACACTCAGAAGTATCTAGATAAGTTCTGTGGAGAAGTCGCTAATATTCTAGATGCACATTCTAGATGTACAGCACTGCTGACCGAAATAAAAAGCAAAGTCGGCCCGCAACGTCATCTAGGCAAGTTCTGTGGGGGTGTTGAACCCACTGGAGTTTTTGCGGTATATGGATCAGCAGGTTGTGTGGAGGGGGAAGAATGAGGCATGGGTAGCAAAGAACACCTTGCCTATAGTGAAAAATGTCTGTGGCTCGGTGATGCTGCTTTGCTTGTTTGAAAAACATCAGTGCTTAGCGGCTAAGATGGATTCCACCAAGTAGCAGGAAATCCTTGAAGGAAATCTCTAGCCGTCTGTGAGGAATCTTGAACCCTGGCATCATTGGACATTCCAGAGGACGATGATCCCAATCGGAGCGCCAAAGTCCACCAAATCGTAGCTTCTGAAGAAGTTATGGAACATTGTAGAGTGGCTGTCACAGTTGCCTGGCTTGAATCCCATTCACAAACTCTGACAGAACACCCACACGTCTAACAGAGTTTTTTCAAGTCCCTGAGGACGCTCAAAGGATTTCTTAGGAGAAAATCGGGGGCTGCCTGTATTTCTAGCCAAGACTTTTTTTAAACAGGTGGTCCTATCATACAAGATTGTCCAGTGATGTCAACTCTATTGCCAATTATATAATATGTGCTCAACATACGATGTAATGTTTCTCACAGATCCATGTTATGTACAAAACATATCTATTTATAACCAAAAGTGTATGAATGACCTATACTGTGTGTACGCAACACATACAGGTCTTTAATGTTGAGTATAACTGGGCCATAGAGTGTTTCAGGTTTCAGGAATCTTTATGCATAAGTTATTGTTTCGGAAGGATTTTGAAATAATTTTAGCTTATATGAGCATCTGAGGTGGACCTGCATGGAATACCAATGAAGATCCATCCATCCATCTATTTTTCTTCTGCTTATCCGAGGGCTGATCGCGGTGGCAGTAGGATAAGAAGAGCTTTTCAGACATCCCTCTCCTCAGCAACACTCTTCAGCTCATCCTGGGGGATTCCATGGCGTTCCCAAGCCAGATGAGATTAATAGTCCCTCCAGCGAGTTTTGGTCCACCCCACAGTCTCTTCCCAGTTGAAGGTGCTTTAAATACCTCCACAAGGAGGTGTCCTAATCAAATATGAAACCATATAGATATTGTGTTATATTTGGGAATACGGTTTGTAATAACTCCTTTATAAAGCTATTTAGCCTGTTCCAGTGTGATTTGATTATTGCAAACTAATACACAATGGGGATGGAATAATTGTGTCTCATAAATGTAGGAAAACTTTTTTCCATCCTGAGCCTCTATTCTGGTGGGTTTGTGTAACATGTAAGCAGGATGTGAGTTCTCTGGAATGTCGATGTTGCCAAAGTGAAGCTGCACTTCAAGTAATAGTGCACCAAAACTCACACACACCTTCAAATGCTAAGATCGCCCAATGCTGGCAGACTGAACCAGAATCTCATCAATCTGTTCTCAATATGACAAAAAAAATAAAGAAAAAAAACTCTACCAGGGAAACGTTCCCCTCCTCTTGGCAGAAGGTAAAAGTTGACACCTTTCCCTGAGTGTCTTGGCAAAGAAAACCCTCTGTCTCTCTTTGTTTCCCTGCTTTTTTTCTTCCTTCCTTTCTTTTGCCTTCCTCATTAGTTGGTGCAATTAGGACAAAATAGTTTCACAGATGGGGGGTGGGGGGGAGGAGGAGACAGTGCAGAGAGGTAAACAAGAAAGAAAAGTCTAAAGAATGTGGCTGGATAGGAGGAGAGGGTAATTAATGAAGCCGCCGTAATTACTGATGCCTATTTACGCCAACTTTGGAAGGCGACACACAAACGTGCAACTTTTCCGCCACAGTAATCAACGAAGACTGTTTAAAATGCTGGCCGTGCACGTTCACTAATGACAGCCCCATCAAACCAGAGAACACTTAGATGAAGTTCTCCGTTAACCTGAAAAATATAATAAATGCAAATGATTTAACCTTGTGAGGGCTCTTCTGAGCAGTTAATTTGACAAAGAGCTGATTTTTATGGAAGGAATAAAAGCTGTTGGGGAGTCAAAGATGAGAGGATGCTGAGAAGGATAAGAGGTGGAGCAGAAAGAGGGAGAAGAGATGGCTAAGGGGGGGGGGTGAAGAAGATAAGGAAAGGAAAGGAGGGGTAAGGAGCGGGGGCGACATAGGGAGCGTACTGACAGAGGACAGATTTATCAGGAAGGGTAGGAGGGAGGAGAGGGAGCAAGGAGAGAGAAAAGAGGAGGACTAAGGGGAGGTGTGATGGGGACAAACCAAGGTGGAACTCTGATGATGCTAAATTTGGCCAAAGGAGAAGACTTCTGTGTGTGTGTGTGTGTGTACGTCAGGAGATTTGCTGAATCGGCCACGGTTCCAGTTTCACGCCTCTGCGTTTGACAGAGGGAGGAGAGAGGGTCCCTTGCCTATAATGTTCCCTCAGGGCGGATGGAGGAAAGAATGGAGAGACGGAAGGAGGGAGGCGAGAGGAGAGAAGGAGTCAGGCAAGAAAAGGGCCAAAGCACAGGGAGGAGAATTTAAACCTACTTTAAGGTGCAAACGTACCCTCCCCCTCTTTAGTGCATAAAGGACAGAAAAGTGAAGTCCTTCCGTTCATTCCATCATGAAAAGTGAACTATCCCTTTAATCGACAACCCTCATCCACTTTAACGCAGTGTGATTCATTTATGAGGATTTCCACCAAAGTATGATGGAGGGGCTGGTTCCACAGTTCCAGTTCTGGTAGATCCAGTTAAGTGTCCAACAGAACCTTCTTCAAATGTTTTTTCAATGGCTGCAAAGGCACTAGAGCCATGTCATTATGTCACAGACACACAACAGCCATCTTATCACCTCAGAGACATCACAGAAGCACTGGAGTCAGGTCATTACGTCATTGGGGACACTGAAGCCATTTCTTTGAACTAACATAGGGGCAATAAAGTCATGTCATAATGTCACAGAAGCAATAGATCCACTTTCATGTTCAAGAGCCACGCCATGATGTCAGAGAGGCACTATAGTCATGTTATAAGGTTGCAGAGGCACTACAGCCACATCATTACTTCAGAGGTTATAGAGGCACTTTGTTATGTTAGAGAGGCACTTGAGCTATGTCATTACTTCAGTGGTTATAGAGCTGGAATGTTATATAACAGAGGCCCTAGAGCCACTTTGTTCCGTCATAGTTGAGTAAGAGTCATGCCATAACGTCATGGAGGCACTATAGCGAAGTTATTAGGTTGCATAGGCTCTAAAGACATGCCATTAAGTCATGGGGGCACTGGAGCTATTTGGTTGTTGTTGCACCACAGAGAAACTGAAGCTCCCAAGGTTCTAGTGGTTGTAGTGCAATTGTGACCCAAAGGCACTCAGAGGCACTAAGGTCAGGTAATTAGTTCAGAGTCAAAGAGGCACTAGACCTACTTTGTTAATTCATAGATGTGTTAGAGTCACACAATGATGTCACAGAGGCACTATAGCCAAGTTATTATGTTGCAGAGGCTCTACAGACATGCCATAATGTAATGGGGGCACTACAGCCATTTTGTTGCACCACAGGGGTACTAAAGCTCCCTAGGCTCTAGTGGCTGTAGTGCCACTGTGACCCAAAGGCACATAGGGGCACTAAAGTCATGTAATTATGTCACAGAGGCACTAGAGCCACTTTTTTATGTCATAGAGTGATTAGAGCCACTATGATGTCATACAGGCACTATAGCTATGCCATGAGGTTGCAGAAGCTATAGGGGCATTACTTCAGAGGTTAGATGTATATGTCACCGAGGTAAGATTCAGCAACAAAAATAGTGGTGACAGTACATTGTGGTGATTAAGTGCTTTGTAAATAAAAAAAGTGCCAAATGTGGAGGCAACAATGTAGTGAGTGCTGGTCTGTGGGTGTGAAGTGCCTAGATTCCCACTCCAGAGAAACTCCTGCAATTAAGTGGTTGCTGAGAAAGAGAAGGTACTGAAAGCGTTTACTGTCATCTAATAGTCCCAACGCTTGTCTGCTATAATAGAGATGTAAAATGACAACTTTGTTCTCAGCTGTTATTTATAATGGAGAAGCTGTAGGGGACCTTAATAAACACAAAAACAAACAGTGACAACAAAGCCTAGATTTCAGAGTTTCATTGAACGCACCACTAGGATTTTCATTTTGGTCTGAGATGCTACAAGGGTTAGGGTTAGGGAATCATTTTATAGAATTCAAATCTTAAACAACTGTCTCATTAACCTCAGGTGTGACTGAAATGTGTAACTATGCAACGCCTCAGGAATTATTTTTCAAACTCCTGAACCAAGAATGACCTTTACCCTTTTGTCCCTAAAAAGAACTCTACTGAGGACCAGCTAAAAACAACACACACATTATCTGCATGTGTTTGTCTGTAATGCACACCTGTGAAAAGCTAACTGACTCTTGCTGAGCCAAACATTTGCAAAGCTTTTCACATCCAGTCTCCTTAAATGTAGAGAGCCGACAATATGTATGGCCCATGAGCAGAAGACGGACACATGTGTGTTTGTGTCTGTGCTGAGGTGTGTGTTAATGGGCGTCTAAATGCTGCTGATGTTATGTTAAATTGTCTGCGGGCCCTCAGGTCCTCTTAGACCAATATTGGGAGAGAAAAAGTGAGCGACAGAATGTGACTTCTGCAAATCGCTTTGACAAGGACACCCACGCCTGGAGCGCCGTCCTCTTTCGCCTCATCGAGCACACACACACGTCCTGCGACATCCACACCTCAGCAGAATCCTGAGGTGACTGTTGCGCTCCGAACAGCTGACTTGGTAGAGGACGTTTGTGTTGAGTTGTGCTGAATCCAGCTTTTGTTTTTTTATTTATTTTTTAAGAACTGCATCTTAATATCATTTGAAACTAGTCATATCCCCGTAATCCCTCCATCCCTCGCTTTATACAAGCAACCCTCCTAATTGGACTCCTCAATTAAATGTGGAGGTCTGTTGGAGAAACTGTTTTTGAGGGGAAATCGCTCCCCTTGTGAACAAATTGTGAACTATTAGAGTAAAATGTGATATTTACCAGATAGATCTCCTTGAGTCGATTCATGCACACCAAATTCAGACTCATTCACACCAGCACAAAACAAAAAAAGGTCCCCCCAGTGTGTAAAGTTACTAAATGACAGCTCTAGAATAACATGGGGGCTCGGCTCAAGACATGCAGGACTTAAGCAGTAGTGGTCCATCGGACTCTAGAAAACAGACCCGAAACTTCCGCACCAGCATTCAAACTTACTGTGTTCATTGTTGACGTAAATTCAAGAGACACGCAGGAGGTTTTCCGTAAGTTACAATAGGTGGGTTTTACTTTCTCCTATCCGAATTAAACCTTTCTGAATTGCAATGTCAGACGTTGTTTACATGAGCTGTGATCTTTTCTGACCCTGTGTTTACATGCATCCACTCATCTAATCAGAAACGCTCGCTGACACGCGCAGACGATCCACACTTAGGTGGTGATAATGCTAGAAGAAGAATACGACAAAGAGGGCATGCGCCGAAGTGACTTTTCGTCCATCTCACCGTCCAACTATGTTAAACTCTTTCAAAGATGCGATGAGTAAGGATACAACTCAAACAGTGTTTACATGCAGCGACCGGCTATCAGAAAGGCTTTCCAAAAGGACTTAGAATACCTCCTTGCAAAGGAGGTATAAGAATGGAAAGGGGTTTTCACGTGCAGCATTTTCTTTCTGATTAGACGTCTTTTACGGATCTAATCAGAATTATACTGTCCATATAAACCCACCTAATGTTAGTTTGACTCTTTATATGTCAATTACAAATATTGGTGAGGTTGGTACACTCCATCGTTGCAAACACCCGTCCCCTGTAGTGAAGATGGGTGTGATGGATATGTGGGTACCCACCCACCAGTTGAAAAGTCCCCCTCTGAGCTCGGGCTCATCTTACCTCAAAGTCATTTGCCTTGTTGTAGTGCATGTTGAGCGCCCTGAAGAGCTCGGCATCACGGCCCACCATCATGTCCTCTGCAGCGGTCACGCCCTCGTTGATGGCCTGCCGGGCAAACTTCTCCATCTGGATGTAGTAGAACTCCCGAAAGTTGCTGAACCACTTGATCAGCTGGGAGGTGATGCAGCGGTTGAACTGTGGCAGAAGAAAACCAAACACCATTTCTTTAGATAATTCAACCCGCTTCATTTTTATGATTATCTCTTCTAGTTGTGAATGTTGTAGTATTTTCTTCCTCACAACAACCCACGATTATTACAACCACTCAGAACCAGCACCATCCTCATCAGAAACCTGTTCTACCGCGGCGCCCCCCTCTTAGCGCACAACACGGGCCAGACCCAAGATTTAAGGGGCCACAACTCTGACACTGACCACACCACCAATACCTGGCCCCCACTAGAACTGCCCACATACCCACACCCACCATCGTTGCTGAAACTCTTCTTTGCTGAGAACCGTTTTTTTAGAAAAAGAAGTTTTAAATGCGTGTGTGTGTGGGCGTGGCAGGGTTTCCCCAAACTTCTTTATCATCTGATGCTGTTATTTGTTATTGGGGTCCGATACCTGCCAGTACTAATTGCGATTCTTTTTCATGTTTTATTTTAGATATAAAAAAGCGGAACCTAGTTAACCTTGAATGAGAAGATAAAATGGAATTTGCTTCAAACAAAAGGCACTGACAGCAAAGCAAAGGAAATAAAATTGTTTTCTTGTCTTTTAAAGACAACTTTTTGAATACCCAATGGTTTCTTTCAAATCAAGTAAATTTATTTATCATCTTTAGTTTTATTTGAGTAAGTGTCGCTTTGTATTTATGTTCTATTTTATGTTCAAACGGGAACGTCAGTCAGATATTGTATGTGGTACTGACAATAATGGTCCAAAAGCATTATCTCACAATATTCATAAAAGTATAAACAAGACTTGAATCTGACCTTTTGGCTGGATCCAATCCAAAAATCTAAAGGATTCTTTCCTACTACAAGCCCAATCTTTCCCTTGATTTTCATAAAAATTCATTTGTACTTAATCTGTAATAGACTCAGTGCAAAAAAGAAGCTTATCTCGCAAAGTGAAAGAGTGCAACCAAAATCCTGAGTCTGCCCCTTTAATTAGATCCGCTCTATCAAAGGTTTTCTTCCTTGCGCTACACAAAATATTCCCCTCAATTTTCATTAAAATCCATCCAGTAGTTTAAACGCGATAGACAGAATTGGTACAACAAAAATTGTATCACTCGATGTTATATAAACCAAACATTTCACTCCGCCCCTTTATCGGGATCGATGCCAAAATTTAAAAGGTAATTACTTGCTACAAGCTTTATCTTTCTGTCAAGTTTCATAAAAATTCATCTGATAGTTCATGTGTTATCAAATCAGTGCAAAAAAGCTGTATCTCGCAATGTAATAGAAAGTCAAAACACAATTCTGATTCTGCCCCCTTCAAGATTTTAAGGTTTATTTCTTGCTCCATAAAAAAAAAATCTCAAAATTTTCATTAAAATCCAAAATGTACTTTATCCTTTTAACATCAAGCACAACTGTTTTGGTTGAGCCCACTTTCAGTCACTAATTGTTATTTAAAAATGTGACTGAACCTTTTCATACTATGACCCAGTGGCGACGTGTATATGCTAAAGATTAAGAGGCCAAGGATATAGCCCTGGGGGACACCACGGGTCAAAAGAGGACATAACCATCCCTATTGATAGGATGGTAGTTTTTTTTTTTGGGGGGGGGGGTATTAAAAGTTATGTGAGAACTTGTCATTTAATGGTACTGTCCAAAATATAAATCTAACGAATGCCCCCCAAAAAAAGTATTTAACACAGTTATTGTTTTTGTTGGTGAGAATGTTAAAGGGTTAAAATTCATAAAATTGGTGAAGAAAAATCCTTATTTCTCAAAGTCTAAGAAAGTGAAACCAACTTTCATCCAGATCCACTCCACACGCATGAAAAAGTTATTTTTTAAAATCCTACTAACAGATAGTAGTAATAATAATAATAATAATAATAATTATGATGATAATAATAATAATAATAATAATAATAATAATAAAATGCAATAATATAATAAGGTTTCAACAGTAAAAAATACATTCAAACTATATTTGAAGTCTATCGCTCTTTTATTGTGAAAAGGTAATAGTAATATTCAGCATAACGGCGTTTCTGATTACTTGGAGCAGAAAAAAGGACCAAACATTTTTTGCTCTAATCTGACCATTTTGCACCTTGTTAGATTACTTAATGTGTGTAAATGCAAGTGAATAAATAAAATTGAATTCAGAGATTGGATATCAATTTGCCCTTTGTCATTTTTATCTCCTCCCCGGAAGAACAAAAATATGCAGGGAGAAAACACAGCGGCCGCCCGGTGAAAGTGTGTGTGTGTGTGTTTGGTGAAGGGGAAAAACGGCTTTGATAGGGAGATTAAGCTCGGTATTGTTACAAGACATTGTCTCATAGGAACAAGGGATGAGAGAGAGACAGGGGGGGTGAATGGAGGGAGACAGCATGGTAAAAAAGGAATGCAGGGAGAGAGAGAGGGAGAGAGTGGGAGAGAGTGGGAGCGTTGGATGGCAGAGATGGAAAGAGATATTTTTTCAGTAGCTGTCAGGAGGGGTGACATAATGGAGCATAATTGGGAAGGTGGGGGTGGGGGTCTGCAGCAGAAGGAAAGGGAGTTGGTTTTACAAAACAGAGTGGCAGCAGGGGAAAGTGTGTGTGTATCTGCTTGCCTGTGTGTGTATTTGCATGTGTATGTGTGCGTGTGTGTGTGTCTGTTTGGGGGGGGCACAGACACACATTAGATGATGTCGTCTGTCTGTCACAGGCACAAAACACAATAAGATAAACTCGAGCTGATGCTGAAAAAAAAAAAAATAGGTTATACAAATAAAGTTTTAAACGCTTAATGCCTGTATATTTGTGTATATGTGTAACAAAAAAGGATATTGCTGGGGACCATGGTGTTTTGAAAAAGCACTATGACCCCCGGCTGTTTGTTACATTTGTGTGTTTGCCTCATAATAAACTGTGTTGCAAAGAAAAAAAAAGAAAAAAAAGAATCATAACAGGAAACCTGAATAAACACAAAATACGTCAATCTACCAAACTGCATTGAAGACTACTGATCACCTGATCAGTCACATCATCACTTCAGTCGAGCATCTTCCGAAGCAGGAAGTAAGTTCGTAGGTTTAACCAGCAGCAAACAATGCCAAAATCTATATAAAATTCCAGAAAGGATTTAAATACATCAGTATTTGAAGGAATAAAAGGCGAATTCTAGGGCAAAGAAAGTCCATGAGGAGCTGCAGGCCTCTCTCACCTCAACACCGGATTTCATGACTCCAAAAAGAAAAACATGGCCGAGTGGCAAAGAAAAAGCCCATGATGACGCCGAAGAACATTAAAGCTCACCTGAACTGTGCTACAGTAAACCTTGATGACCCTCAGAGCTTTTGCGGGAATATTCTGAGGACTGATGAGACGGAAGCTGAACTGTCTGGAAGACAGTTCCATCTGGAAGAAACCAAGTACAGCATGGCAAATGGACCATTCAAGCACTTCCAGCGGCGGCAGAGGCTGCCATGCCAAGTGCCACTTGGTCATCACAAAATCATTCGTACAATAGAACAGCCTTCCGGAGTAAATTGTAGTTCAGGATCTTGATCAAGGACACTTTGACATGCGGACTACAAAGGCTGCTATCAAACCAGCGAGCTTTCCATAATTAGACAACCACTCAACTTCCTGATTCATGATTCGTCTTTTCAGACTGAAAGAACATTTTTCTTACAGCAAAGCATACAAGTGGCACTGAAACGACTGCTGGGAAAACTTTGAAAACGCTACAACAGCAAAGTGGATCAGATCCACTGACTTCCCTTTTTATTGAGCATAAATGAAGTCATTAAAGAACTGGGATGGGTTCCAGCCCCCGCGACCCTGAACATGATAGGCGGACACGGAGAATGAATTAATCAAAGACTTTTGTCAAATACGTGGATCTGAGTTTTCAGCATGAACGGCGTGATGAGGAGTTGCTGCTTTTAACTTCACGTCGGATGATGTTGATGTTATATCGGACATGTCTAACAATACATGAAATAATTAAAGAGGAGGTGGAACTCCTTGAGGGTCCGCCCATCAGTGGATCTGGATTTTCAGAATAAAAGCGCGTTCTGTCTTCATCGTAACGGTAACGTAACTCCGTATCACGCGCAGTCGGATGATGAAAATGTTAACGTAACTTTTCTAGTGAGTTTACAACACAACACGACATTGTTAATAACTTCATGTCTGCTAAGTTTGTAACGATGTTACGTTAGTCACAGTAAAACCACTCAAGTACCAATAAGGCTTTGATGTCGCCTATTTTTTCTTCTCTCCTCCTTCCTCCTTCATGTCTCCGGTACTACAGGAGTACACCTGAGTTATTATCAGCTCTTCCTTCATTAACGAGCATCGCAATAGCAGAGAAAACAGCCCCGATCAGACAATAGACGCCCACCTTCGCACAAAACTCGTCATATATTAGTCGCGTTTGCCCTCGTCACTCTTCTGATTGATGTGTCGGCGCATCTAAACACCATTTCCAATTAGATCAGTGCTCATGTAAACAGGTAATACAGGAATATCCTTTCAGAATGATTTGAAAGAAGAAAAGTGTCCATTTAAACCGGCCTACTGTCATGAAAGTTTTCTTTCTGAAGGCAGACAAAATCAGAAATGGCTTCAAAAGTGGACGAGTCACAACCGACCCGCCACCTGTTCTCCCACCGTCCTACCCACCATCCCATTCAGCTCATCACAATCAGCACAAACCAAAAACAAACTGGACAAAAAAAAGACAGAAAGGGAATGGCGGTGGAGGGGGGACTGCTGAGCTTGAGGAATGCCATTTTCTGTTCACAACAAAAAGGGGAAAGAGAGAGTGTCAGAGAATTTGTCAGGGCGCTTCCTCTGCCCTCTCTTCTTCCCTTGTTGGCGGGTGTTGTCAGCCCCCCCAGGCCATATTAGAAGGGCAAACACACGCATCCTTTAAGAATCTGCCCACGAATTTGTCGCGGGTCGGCAAATTTGTAGAGGACAGAGCAAATGTGCACAATCAGCAACAATCTACGAGTAGAAAGTTTTCTGTGGATCTGGGCAGATGAGCTTCTGGAGTAAGTAGAACTAATGGTGTGAGGAGTTTTTCTGCATTTACAGACAGGATGAAGTACGTGTAGTTTCACTGCACATTATGCAACAGCGCGGCATGTTCAGGTAGTGACACTGAAGAAGTACTTTATGACAGCACTGCAGATCTAGATGATAGATTATCATGTTTGCATGTTTTTTATAACAACCAGGATATAAAAAATGGGTCTGGATGGAAGGGTACGCAAAGGTACTACTGATAAGATCAGCTCATTATGAAAAACAAAATATGTTGAATTAGTGAATAACAGTTAGATATATAATTGAGAAGTTTAAAGGGACTGGGGATGTAAAAAATCAGCCTGGACGAGGACATGTCTGCAAACTGACCCCACATAATGTGAGGAGGATGGTTTGACCGGCAAAAGACTCTCCAAGGATTACAGCTGGAGAACTGCAGCGGTCAGTTGAATCTTGGGGTCAGAAAGTCTCATTGACCACCATCAGATGGCGCCGACACTAACGCAAGCTGTTTGGACAGGGTACCAATAAAAAGCCTCTACTGTCATCCAAACACAAGCTAAAGCTCCTACAGTTTGACAATCACTACTGGGACTTTCATCGTAACAACGCCAGAGGTCGGATGAAACCAAACAATCTCTCTGTAGTTCATTTAACCATTGGTTATATTCGAAAAGAATCTAACCAGCCTTTGTGCGGTGAAGCTTTTTTAAGATTTTTGAACTCCAGACAGACAGAATGAAAAGGCAAGTTTTCAATTTTTATTCTGCCTCTGTGACCTTTTATCCAGACGCTCCAAAAACAGTGATTTTAATATGTTGTTGGCAAAAACAAAAAGGGCAATGAAGGGAAAACATTTTTCAAATTAAAGACAGCATAAATAATAAACTGTCCATTCTTTCACATGAATGAAATCATCCAAACGTTCAGATATATCTGCTTCCACAGACTAGCTGGTCTTATTTCATATCCGGACGTTGCCAAATTGGCAGTGTAACTCTAAATGACAAAACGGGTAAAAGGCGCTTTGGACGCTAATTGATTCCTGCTGAGACGCCGGCGTAGACAAGTCGTTCAAGGCTCTCCGCGTAAAAGTCTCCAGGGCTGTCGCTGACTAATGTGTCGCCGCTTGGTGTTCGCTGTGTGTGTGTGTATACGAGTATGTAGGCTGGCAGCAAACTCGCAAGTGAGAGTGTGTGTGCGAGGAGCTCCCTGAGCCAGCCTGCGTCTAATTAATCCTAACTCCTCCAGTCTTAACAAGGTCTTAATTACTCTCGCTGACTCTCTCAAGGCGAGGCGGCGGGGACCTCGGGGGCTCCTGCTAACATATACGATTGTCTGGTCAGAAGGCAAGAGCTTTCACTGCACAATTACGACCCCGTGTGTGAGTCGATGTGCGTGCTTGCTTCTCCTCCTGGGCCTGAAACAGTTGTCAGCTCAACCCACTTCCCACACCCAGCAAGGCGGCCATTATGCACAAGAGGCTCATCTTTAAGAACCATAGACAAAGTCCATTCAAGTCCAATTAGTGGAATTCATTGAGGGCCGTAATTCCCTTACAGTGAATCTGCCTGATCCTCCTAACACATGCTACTTATTGTTCCCGGGGAAGGAGGGGGAGGAGAAGGAGTAAGAGGGGGAGAGCGAAAGAGACATTGACCCTGATTTTGGAAATATGGTAATGAGGGTAATGAAAGCAGTGGGACAATGAAAGAGGACACACATACAGGCAAATAGCAACAGGGTGCTCTGTCTCACAAACACACACACACACACACACACACACACACACACACACACACACACACACACTCGCGAGGAAAGCCTTGAAAAGAATAGCCTCGCTCATCACAAATAGGATTATCCGTGATTCATTTTTTATTAAGGGAAATAATATCCGCCAAATTCCTCCCACAGATAAATATGGTGGATTAAATGGGATTAAGGCTCAATTAAAAACTAAATTTGGCCATAAACAATTATTTCCATAACATGGGAACCATTATTTTCTTAAAGGGGATGAAGAATCCCATGAAAAGAACAACAATGCAGCGTTCCTTCTAACAGGTCGGTATTTATTATATAATAATAATAATAATAATATTACATTTAATTTATAATGCACTTTACATTTGGATCAAATGTCAAAGTGCTAAATCTCAAAGTGCTAAAGGAATATGTCTTATTCCTCTGCACATCAGTAGGTGGGTTTACATGGGACACTTTTCTCTTTTCCCATTTAAACCTTTCCGAATTGCAATGTCGGTAACTGTTTACTTGTGATCTTTTCAGACCCGGTGTTTAAACGCCTTAACTCACTTAATCGGAAACGCTTTCATACATGCGCAGACGATCCACATTCCCGTTCATAAGGTGGCGATAATGCTTCGTTGAGCTCGCTTCCGACCGCCAACAAGCTCCAAAAGAAGAATACGACAGAGAAGGCGTGCGCAGAAGTGACATTCCGCCCATCTAACCGTGCAGATATGTTAAAATAATTCAAAGTTACAATGAAAAAATCACTCTCCGATGCAGACTTTTTTGTTTACATGCAGCGACTGGCTATCGGAAAGGCTTTCCTGCGTTTTCTTTCCGATAAAACGTCTTTTCGAATCTAATCTTTAATTAGGCTGTCTATGTAAACCCACCTAATGACTCACGCTGTCATTCTGGGTAACGTGTTCCGTCATTAGCATAAATACACACTCTGTTGTCTTCTCTCAATCAATCCCACCTACGCTAACCTGATGATGGAAACACTTTGTTTCTAAGGGTTTATGCCTACTTTGTGTTATGTGTCTACTTTTTGTTCATGCCTCCATGTGTTGAGATAATCCCTCAACAAAATGCACTTTTTACTTTTATTCAAATGGTTAATTTCCTCTCCAAGAACAAGCTAATGAAATTGCTTCCTTTATTTCTTTAGGAAATTCCTCTTATGATTTAATATGCCAATAATATCTACATATCAAATGGATCTATCTCAATAGTCAGTTTGACCTTTGACCCTTTGACCAGTGGTGTCCTCCAAGGCTCCATCCTTGGCTCCTTACTCTTCAGTATACACACGCTGCCACTGGGTTGTATTATGAACAGGTTCAGTCACGTTTTCCAATAAGAAATAGTGACTCAAAATGTGCTCAACCAACCAGTTGAGCAGGAACTTACAGGGTTAAAAAGTTTGACAACTTGACATTTGTGTCGATTTTGACTCCTTCACCAACGTCTCAGTCAGAGATGCCAGGTATGCATTATGGTTCAAATGACTCACTTGAAAATAACAATATTTTCTGTTGTTAAAATGTATTACTTTTTGGAAACAGCATACATTTTTTTACCCCACCAAATGATGCATATAAAAAAAAGAAAAGAATATAAAACAGTATCCCTTTGTTAGATATTTAAAAGCAGAAAAGGGGCTCTTTTGCATTTTCTATTTTAAACGCAAGCGTTCATGTGCACATATGTATCCTCAAACAGTAATAGATAATACTGTAGTTTCATGCCAGGCCAGTAGTTGGCAGTAACACCCAACAAGACCTACAGCTCTGGAGATAATCTGATCACCTCATCTAACCGTCATTATTTTGCCCACGTCAAAGTCTGTCAGATCCTTAAACTAGATCGATGATAAAATGATCAGCTGGTGCCTATAACCAGCTGATCATCCTACCCACTGACGGTTGTCATGGTAACGAGGTAATCATGTTATTCAGACTAGACCTGCACGTGTTTTAATGAGTATTTCCAGATTCTTGATAATACGTAATATACAGAAAGTCAGTAGTTTCTTTTACAGTTGTAATAACAGAGTAATAAATCATATTTTGTATATATATAGTTGTTAGTAGATGTATATATTACTACTTCTGTTGGTAGATTCCATTATGAGTGATTGATTTTTTTTTCGTATTTATTATTATCGTATTTAATTGTATATAATTGGTATCGCTCTCAGTATTTACTGTTGAAAATACACAAAAATGTCTTTTATTGTCTTCTTATTAGAGCTATTATAGATTAGTTCTATACCTAAAGAGTTGAAATCTTATTATATATAGGTTTGTATCTTATGGATTTTAAAATAAAGGATTGGTTGCTATTCTAATTTTCAATAAACACTTAAATGTGTGAACATTATTAATACTAAGTGGAACTTGGTTTGCTTTGTCTTTTCTTTTGAAACCTTTTATGTTTATCTGTGACTCAGCTTCCTGTCCAGTACCCTGGAAATTCCAAGACAAAAACTGTTTTCGTTCCGATAATCTGCTGGTTCAGATTCCGCTCCCGATGGGGCCGGTAGTCCATCTGCTGAACGAAGTGGCAGGCCAAAGCACTGCAAATAATTCCTAAGCTAAATCCATGTTTGTTGAGATGAAGAGATTAATTGAATATTAGTTTTGAGATAAAGCCACAGATTGAAGACTAGATTAATTTGTATTATCAAACTCCTCCACTAAGCCTGAGCATTAACTCATTAGTCCTAATGTACTCATTCTGCAAAGGAAACCACAAAGCTGCTAAATATTGGGTATATTTATGCCCGTAATTGAAAGTAAGACTTGATGAGTAAGCTGATTACGGAAAAATTATCAATATCAGCACAGAGCGAGTTAAACTGAGGTTTAGCTTGAGGATTGGCTCAGCTCCTCACCACTGACCAGAACAGGAAATTTAAAGCAACTGTTGTATTTTTGTTTCGTATGTTTGTTTTGTATCAGCTGAGAGAATGAGTTAATGTTTTTATCAATTCTGTTTATTAATACTGTTGCGAAGAAAGTTGCGAATGATCGAGTCTCACTCACGTGAGAGTCGGATTGAATTTAAGTGATTATAGTATATTAGTTTAGAATATGTGTAAAACACAGAATTTTACTGTGAAACTACAAACAATTCGCAAAATATACGTAAACATATCACATTGTTACAAGCAAGTCATTACCGTAAAAGTATTTTTCCGTCTAAATGATAGATTTTGCTAGTATTGAACTTTAATAAACTAGTTTAACCATTAAGCAAGAGCATCCCATTTTACTCAGTGAAGGGCCAGAATACTTTATCCACCCCTGCATACGTGTGTTCATCTATAGCATGTAGCCTACATCTAATACAGAGGTTCTAAGAATAGTCATCTAAAAACAAAATATTCTCTTAAATGGTTGTTGCCGGAAGCAGAATTGATTTTTTTCTGTAGATTTAAAAATTTTAAACGCATATTGATTTTATTGTCTCACTAACAGTAAACAGAGATATAACCGAGTGCTGTGGTTCCCGTATTTGGGACTCCCTGGTAATCAGGTCCTGACATACTGGGAGCGCGTAGCAACCTTGTGTTTGTTCACGGTCGTCAATGAGGATGTGGCGCTGCTACGAGGAAGTGGTCGCCACAGATATGAGCCCAGCGGCAGCTGGTGTGTGTGTTTGTGTGTTTTTGTGTTGCTGCTCATTTGAATTTAGTGTCCTGAATCAGTAGAGGAGCCGTATGCTCCTTTGCAAAACAGGCCGTAAACAAAAAACAATCAGCTCCTTTGTTTTAAATCTGTTGTTCTGTTGTCATTTATTTGTCTCCCCTCCCTGGGCTCCCCCTGTCACTTTCTCAAGCCCCTCCAACATCCAAACACACACTCTCCTTTTTTGATTCTAACTCTGGTATTTCCTCATCCCGTCTTTTCTTTTCCTAATCTCTCTCTCTCTCTCTCTCTCTACCTGTGCATACTTTCATCAAATCAACACTTAGATTATTTCTCTCTGATTGTTACTGAGATTGAAAGCGCCTTTCTATGCGTTGTGGGTCAGAGGGAGATGGAGCGTTAGTGTTCCCGGTGTGTGTGTGTGTGTATGTGTGGGAAATTGGGCTGATACACCCCCCCCCAACCCCGGGCCGATTAAGGCCAGAATCTCTAATTTTGCATAAAGACTGGAGCACCCATCTGCGCTGAAGAGTCTCACACACATACATAACGGAATAACACACTAAAACAATAAAACAGAATAATATCACAATCACAAAAGTCACAACCAGATGGCGGTGAGCCGATCCGCCGGAGAAAGTGTCCGAGGAGGGAAACGAGTCATCCACTCATGTGATGTCTGAGATCTGATTTTAAAGACCTCATTGAATTTTGCCTTCAGGCTGGATTGATGCTGCTCACTGTACTTGTGTGTGTGTGTCTGTGTCAATGTCACCATGTGATGATTCAATAAAATGCCAATACAATAAAAAACAATACAAACAATGTTTCCACCATTTCACTCTATTGTCCACCAGGCCTGAAGGTAAAGCACTGCTGCTTTGTATTTGTTGTGGAAGGCCCAGATAAGTCTGAAAACCGAACTGCCTTGTTTCAATTCAGAGCGGACACAAACAGCTCGTCCTCCACCCAGCAACGACCCCCTGACGTCCAGACATGTGGAGAAACTCCATTCTGTTAAGCTTTCACATCACATCACGCGGAAGAAATTCAACTTGAGCGAAGGACATGAAATAATATGAGAGACTATGATAAGATCTCTCCAAGTCGATTCAAATTTACAAATTTGGACTACATTGGACTAAATAGGACCAACGGTTAACAAGTTTTGCCCAGAAAACATTTAAAGATAAAGCTCTCCATAGTGTCTGAAATATACAACTGACCATTCTCAATATCAATCCAGTTCTTCCTCGCACAAAGGTCTATGAAGGTATAAAAATAGAAAATAATCCAAATACTATCAAGTTGACCTGAAGCACCTGCAGCGGCCATAGCAGCAGCCACTCCATAATATCCCTGACTTTTCGCTGATAGAATTGTACTCATATCACAACAAACCTTATTTAATTCCGATATTCTGACATGAGAAATCCTTTGACATGTGGAAAATCTCAACGCTGTGGGCATTGCTGATGATGGCGAGCCAATTTCTTGCTCAAAATGAAAATTTGCTCAATTGCAAAAATTAGGCAAGTAATGCAAAGTTCACTCTTACTCGTATTTTTCACGTTATTCATGAATGTCCAAATTCCAACTGGTGGCTTTGCATGAACTTTTTATGGAATTGCAGATATTTCTTTTCGAGATTAGGTGTTAATGGAGCACAAGGTTCTTCCCTTTTCATACTGTCTCCCCAAGTTCTGAGAAAAATCTGAACTTACCGACCCACATCTGCCTCACATCACATATGTCCCGGGTCACCAGGAAACAATAATGTAGCTTAAGTGGAAAAAAATGGCAAAAAGTATCTCTTGGTGCACAACGTTATGAAGTAATGAACTCCAGGTGAATGTTCTGGAAGTTTAACTGGTCAACTTCAAACAGAACCCAACAACCCAACCAACGAGCCAAGGTTGTAGTTACTTCACACCACCTTGTTAAAACCTCTCCAAACAACCTCTAGAGAAATCTATGAAAATCAGGTGAAAACCAAAAAAGTTGGTAGGAGAGACACGAATATGGCAGAGTCTGAAATAAGAACTTATAATGCAGAGACTTAAAAGAATAAATGGAATAAAAAGGCTGGGCAGAGCTGAAAAAAGTCTTACCTTTACGTCAGAGAAGAACATTTTGAGCATGTTGGAGGAAGGATAACGGGTGTAGAAGAACATCAGCTTGGCCTTCTTCAGATGGTTTGGAGACAAGCCTTCCTGAATCTGGATGAGACGTTAAGGAAGCCGAAAGTTGTTTAACAGAGATTTTTAAAACCACAGCAGAGAGATCTTTCCAAGGATCTTAAGTCCAAGAATCCTAAAATGTTTCGTTAACATTATTATTGGTGGGATACATCGATATCCGATACTGGGAAAGTGCGTTTGTACTCTTTAAAAAGTACTTTGATACTACTAGACCTAATACCATTTCACGGAAACTATACCACTTTATGACAACGATACAATTTTATGGCAGCAATACTACTGTATGGCAAAAATACCCATTTACGGCAGCTATACCGCTTCACAACAACGATACCACTTCATGGCAACTATACCACTTTATAGCAATGACACCACTTTACAGCAACCAATACAACTTTACAGAAACAATGCCGCATTATGGCAATAATACAACTTTATGGCAATGATGCAACTTTATGGCAACAATACCACTTAACAGCAACAGTAGCACTTTAAAGCAAACATTGCCACTTCATGGCAATAATATCAGTTCACAACAACTTTACGGTAACAATACCGCTGTTCATTAATGGAACATTAACTTTTTTAGCTGAGCGTGTAACTAAAGGAGGAGCGATGTCAGCAGTACAGATATATTTTAATGTAGGTGATGATGATGAAGGTTAACTCAGGTCTGATTGAGCTCCTCCTCTCGGGTTTCTTTTAAGGTAAATGCAAATTGAACAGAATTAAAGCATTATGATCAGTACAGGATAGGTTCTGTAGCATCAAGGGTTTGAAAAGAATATCATAAGATCCTTTTAATGTTTTTGTAGATTTACCGTCTCAATTTTTTGTGAAAGAAAATGTGCTGCTCATTTCAATTTGCTATTATTCACTAACAGTGTTAGCATGAGATTAAAACCAGCTTTTTTTTTTTCGTCTGAGGAAATGATGCTGGGAGGTACAGTATCACTCAGAACAAGTACAATGGTCTGAGGGATATGACTAACTTCCCGTCGACAGCAGAGATGTGGATGATTAGTTGACTAGTTTTAGACTTTGTTATCCTTTGTAGTCAGAGCCAGAAATACTAGTTTGCTCTTAAATAAATAATTTATTTTTTTATTGCTGTACAAGTTGGTGCCGTTTATTGATCAAACAGTAAATGGAACACAACACTGGCGATGTCACCTTAGTGCTTTGGCTCACTTACAATATAGGTAGCGAATTTCACTTAGGGCACTGATATTGATGGATGGAAATTTGGTCTTATTGCATTTACATATTAACATATTTTAAGGCTTCATCACTTTGTTGTCAAATGTTGCTTATAAAAGATGATAATCTGTTAGATGATCAAGATCAATCTGAAAGATGTTTTATCTGTCGCATCAATTATTGCAATAAATTTTGAACAATGTAGAACCTTGTTGCACTTTTTCAATTGATTTCTTGCTCTTAAACTTGCCAACTGGTCTATTTCAACATTCCCTTAATAAGCACTTGTTGTTCGGGGCGTCTGTAGACCAGAGTGGGCTCTGCCTATCATCAATTGCCTGATGGGATAAGCTTGAGCCACCCTCAACCAAGCCCCCACAACAATACTAGCATCAACAACACTCTTAACACTAGTTGCACGGCGCTAAGATTACCTGGAGACCATGTGATAGAGGAATAAACCTCACATCTATGTTTCGGGTGAAGTATTCACACAGGATACTGGGAACTGGACGGGAGCCCATCCTCTGCAACTCTCACCCCCCAACGCGGGACCCTTACCCCACGCCTTGGGTACCCAACCCTCTAATGTCTCACCGAACCCACCATGTGACATCATCACTTCCAACACGTCTTGGCTGTTAAACAGTATTTCATTATATTCACTGCAGTCGCCAAAATTCCACAGGGAAAGTGGAAAACAAGAAAAATGTATTCCATCCCCAAATCACTGAGAAGCCCATAAACACGGGACTAAAAGGATCACATACTCTGTGTTTGATGAAATGCGGGAGGTCAATTTCGCAGGAGTTACAAATTGAGACTTCATATTTCTGAGATTTTATAATATTTGTTAGTATCATCTTGGGATCCCTAGGATGAGATTCCTAGTGTTGCTGGGGACAGGGATGTTTTTTGGGGCACCCTAATTGTCCTGCTGCCTGTAGGAATTGGATGGATGGGTGGAGCCAGTTACTATAGCTGATATCAATGTTGTTTCCGTTCATGTCTACACGAGCTACAATAAGAGAGACAAAACCTGATGGCTTTGGATCCACGTGAACTTTTGAGTCCTCCAGACTCTGTAGCACGGCGGTCTATCCCCTGTTTTCAACAAGGAAAAAAATAATGGGGGAGGTTGTGGTTGTGGGGCTACAGAGTGAGCGGCAACAGCTGTGCCCCCACATGCTGCCATTTCCACCACATTAACAGCCCTATAATCTATCAGAGAAGATGAGGCAATCAATGGAACCCCTGCAAGGTCAATTAGAGCACAGACAAACAGACACGTACATACACAAACCCCAGGGGCCGCATGTGGCTGGAAAGAGGCAAAGAGGAGCATCAGCAATCGGGTCAAAGAGAGACAGGAAGTGAACAGAAGCCCCATTTATGAATCCTTTTCAGACGGGACTGGTGGCACTTTATTGTACCCTGCTGTTCTGTAAAAATGCGGCGGAGGCATGATGGGAGAAACGTCTCGTTCCACCTATG
Source organism: Lophius piscatorius (assembly GCA_009660295.1). Lineage (NCBI taxonomy): Eukaryota > Metazoa > Chordata > Actinopteri > Lophiiformes > Lophiidae > Lophius > Lophius piscatorius. Next base: position 29,724 of record VRLP01003177.1, read on the forward strand.
TGGCAGCAGAGGAGGTAGTAACAGAGGGGATTCAGACATCTGTAATACGGGGCGCCAATTGCTGACATTAACATTAACTCAATTTCTTTTAGTCACCTTATTTTTAATCCCATTTAAAAACATTTTTATGAACTCATACTGACTTTCCAAGGTAGAATATTCATATCTATACGCATACGCATCTACAACAATAATTATGAGCTAAGTCATGTTTACTTTTCGTGGTGGGATTCTAAATATATAATATATAAATGTTAAATATTAAATCTGAATCTACATGTTAAATGTACATTTAGATTCAACAAATCAATATAGATTAATATTTAAATATTTAAGTGCCACATTTATATTTAGATTTAATATTTAGATTTTTTTTTTGAACATACCGTTTTTCCCTAAGACAGTAAAAAATAAAAATAAAGATTGACACCACTTTTTGAACAGTTAAATGTGGCGAAAATGTTGTGATTGAAATCAGAATATCCTACTTAAAAATTTGGGCGCCCCATTCTGTAAAATGCGTAGAGGTGTGACGTTCTAACGACATATTGCACAACCCCAGCTTGCTTTTTAAAATCACACACCGGAGCGGCGTCGCGCCGCAGTTCTTTGATTTAGTGTAAACAAACAAATAAAGGCGTTGCAGAGACGAGTCTTTATTGTGACCGTACTGCGCCATGTTTGCGTAAAACAGCTAAACAGGAAGTGTCATGGAGCAGGAAGCAGCCGAGAAATTCACTTCAGCAGTGACATAAGGAAAAGTTTAACACATTCCGTAATCTGAACACAAGTTACAACTGTTATCAAAACAGACCTGCCAGATTTTGTAAAGTTCTCCAAAGCAAGGGAGGCATCATCGTCCTTCATTAATTTAGTAGCAGATACGTCAGATCAGTGGACAACAACACCGTCGCCTGGTTAACATTCATAGCAACCTGTCACTATCAACCCCAGTGTGTGTGTGTGTGTGTTTGTCCGGTGTGTGTGTGTGTGTGTGTGCGCAGCCTGCTTTGAATTCTAAGGACGCACAGTTTGGAAAAACACACACCAGAACAGACTCAGTGTAAACAGTCTGAAGCAGCATAAAAAAACAAACAAAAAAAATCACGAGTGTAACTGTAGCTAACATGAGTAAGCTAATAAACAACGCCACTGATGTGCTTCTTTAAGGTGTGTTTGGTGCAGCCTAACCTTGCAGCCAGGTGTGTGTGTGTATGTGTGTGTGTGGGGGGTTGGATTTAGAGGAGAAGAGGGGTAGGGAGGGGGAGATAAATTCATAAATGAATTGGGGACATCTGCTCGGCTCTGCACAAAGGATTAAAGATACACAGACCTGAGAGCAGAGAGTCTTTGTGTTTGCTAGACGCCACAAATAAAACAGGCTGATATCATGACTGTCGGGACCGGACACGATCTGGATCTCCATTAATGACTAGATTAGAATTGGATATTCTGCAAGGCCATCTTCTGGACGTTTATGGATTTAAGGCGTGAGCTGAGACTGTATGACAACTACAAAACAACTTCTATAGCGTCAATATACAAAACATTCATTCTGGCTCAACTGTTGACGTCGTCCATTAATCAGTTTTCAGATGTGATCTAGGAGACTCTGGAAGTCATTACAGCACAGAGGCCCTAGAGCCAAGTTATTATGTCATAGAGGCACTAGAGCCGAGTCCTTAAGTCACAGAGGCACTAGAGCCGAGTCATTAAATCACAGAGGCAGTAGAGCCAAATCATTATGTCACAGAGGCACTAGAGCCAAATCATTATGTCATAGAGGCACTAGAGCCATGTCATCAGTTCCATGAGGAGCTAAAGCCACATCTTGATGTCACTGAGACACTAGAGCCACATTATGTCACAGAGGCACTTGAGTCATGTCATGACACCCTAAAGTTTCACTGTATGAACCTGGACAGTTTCCCTGTATGAACCTGGACTGTTTTACTGTGTGAGCCTGGACTGTTTCACTGTTTGAGCCTTGGTATGACCAGTTGTAGCTGTAGAAATATGAAGAAATAGATGTAAAAATATCAGTAATAGCAATTTTGCAGTTTCGCGCGGGGAATTCCCATGTTGCCACAGTTAGAGATTGAGATGATAAGGTGAATTCCTGTTGTTTCTTGTGTGATTTTTCCAGCTTTTTGAAAGTTTTTCAAATTGTAATTAAAACAGATTTCAGAATAGTCCTGATCTACCTGCGCATTTTGTTGTATAATTTACATATACACTGCAAAAACCTCGAAACTAGATCAATTGAAAAACATGGCCTGGAAGAAAAGCATTCTTAGAGGAATCCAGAATGAACAGTCTGAATAAACACTTGCCTGAAAGCGGAAGGGTTGAAGGATGTTCACTTTCTTTGAAATACTAATGTCCCATTTTCAAAGACAATTTTTTTCTTCATGCAGTTGAATGGACAAGCATTTCACAATGAACCGACGGAGCAACAGCATCAAGAGATGTGGCAAATATTCTTTTCTTAATTAAAGCAACATCTAAATTGGCTTTGAAGACGACACTGTGATCGCGTCCTCATCGCAGCTGCAAGGAGTTCCTATTTGTCGGGGTTCAAAGTCCTGTTTTGTCTTTTCATTCTGTTCCTCGGCTGTGCGTGTGTGTTTTCTGTGTGTTTGGGTGTGTGTGTGCTTAGTCACCAGGAGAAATCCTCTTCATATGAAAGGTTAGGGAGAAAAAGATAAACAGCTCCGTGCAAACACCTGTCCACATGCACAGGCCATACAAGGTGTGCGATGGCTGAGAGAGGAAGTACAACACGCACACGGCAAATGAAAGCAGGTCGGGGGGAACCACGGGGGATATTGGTGGGGGGGGGGCTGCCACGAGATCTTTGTGTATATTTGAGATATTACTCTTACCACATACACACACGTTTGGAACACTTCCATCAATAAGGCCAAGCATTGACCTGCTCATCTTCCGTGCTCTTTGAAATACGATAAGCTTTGAGCTCCTGTGTACAAGTTCTTACCGCACGCACATCAATGTGTGTGTGTGTGTGTGTGTGTCAACGCGTCTGCATCAACGAAATATGATTTGCTTTGAGCGTTTATGTACAAAGTCCCGGTGATGAAAGCGAGGAGCGTCTCAGACAGAGTGCGCGTTGAGGAGGCCTTTTCTCAGCACCTTTAAACGCCGCAACCTGCTGCACAGACTTGAAAGAGCTCCAGAGAGAGTCCCACGCCACCTGATTAATCTTCCCCCTTTTGCAGGACCCGTCGTGCCCGTTTCATCTTCCTCCCTCAGCGTGGAGACAAGAGGGTCAGGAACTAATTAGTGCAGATTAATTGATATTTAAGGATATCTTTGACGGAGGCCTGACGCTGCTGACGCCCCTGAGCGCGTTTGGCAGAATTAAAAAATGTCACTCTCGTGAAGCAGGGAAATAAAAATGGAGATTTTAACTCCTACTCTTAACTTTTAGGTCATATTATTCTGTTTGAAGTTAATGAAGCAGGAAGTGATTGACATGTGTTGATACAAGTGCTTTCAGACTGAGCAAGAAAATATATGTAAAGGTGCAGTCTGTAGCATTTAGAGTTTTGTCTTTGCGTAAATAGAACAGGATATTTATGATAGCTGTGTTTTTTTAGTATATGATCAGTTGAAAATATAAATATTTTTGGTGTTTAGTTTTGTATACGCCTACAAAAAGCCCTTTATCTCAAGATCGGGCGGGTTGGAAAGAGGTGTAAAGACAAGAAGTTGTTGTTGGGTAACTAGATTTTTGTTTAGAAAAATGGAAGATGACTACTATTCTCACCCTGTAAGGTCACATGGTTGGTGATTGCATCTTCTTCTGTGGAACTGCTGGATGCCCACTGATCACAAGATGCTCATGATGATGATTATTGTTGTTATCATTATTATTATTATTGTATAGTATTTCCCCATAAGCCATCTCTAAATGTTACATTAATATTAATGTTATTATCAACCTGGGATCCCTGCTGCCGCCGCGGCCCGACCATGCAGAGGTTATAGCTGATATCTTTGCTGCTTTTTCCCCCGTCTGTATCTCTCCTCACCCTTGTCTCTCTCTTTCTCTCTCTCACTCTCACTCTCACTCTCTTTGTCTCTTATTTTTCAAACCCGACCGGTCATGGCAGTAGGCCGTCCACCCTGAGTCTTCGATCTGCTCGAGGTTTCTGCCCGTCAAAAAGGCAGTTTTGTCTGAACCTGGAAAAAACTGCCTTTGTCGCCAAGTGTTTGCTCAAGGAGGAATTTGTTGGGTCTCTGTAGATAATTACATAAAAAGTCTGGTCTAGACCTGCTCTTTCTGGAAAGCACCTTGAGATAACTGTTGTTGTGAATTGGCGCTATATAAATAAAGATTGATTGATTGATTGATACTATTATTTGGCAAAAAAAGAAAGGAAATATGAAACTCGTGAAAACATTGAGAGGTAAACTGGTAGAATCTGTACAGTCTGCCTGGGGGATTGAACTCAGCAGCCGCTGGATGGCCGCATGGTACCGACTGCTTGTGCCGGACACATTTAAAGCTTGAGTCACCTCCCCACTGGACTTTGGAGCTTCGTGTAGCTAGCCAAATTGAACCCACGGTACAGACTGCGTGATCTTCACCATTTACCTCTCAAAACTTTCAAGAGTCAGGTCTTCATGTTTACCTTCTTTGACGGACTTTGAGACTATCCGCAGAATCTCTGAAGGGAGGGGTGAGCGGCGGTTGACTATAAGTTCACAAAGTTCCAATCAAAGCTTCACCACTAAGTGCAGCTAAATTATACGCACTAAACCTTTAAAAATGTTTTTACTTTATTGGGGTCTTCTAACTATTTATCGTAAGGTTTCCACCATTTAAGCAACTTGGAGTTTGCTGAATCTAGTTTGCTGAAACATGATTCAGCATACTCAAAACCAGGATTGACTTAGTACCTAGACAATTCAGGTATATCATAAACCCAAACACACAACCCAAGATTAAAATAATTATATGTGTCGAGGATAGCCCACATTGAGAAGCTTTAGAGACTCACACACGAGGGTACAAAAGCTTTTAGCATCAAGGATACGGTGCTGCTTGAGTAGGGCGATATGTCGGACATGTCTTGCAGGTCCCCACACTCAGACTTGATGAGGGACAGGGATAGACCCTCTGACCCATGCTGACTTGGTGAATTCTGCCTGTGGTGGTGGTGGTGGTGGTGGTGACTGAGATGACCTCCTCCGATGGACGCCATTTTGGTTCTGAGGCTGAGCGTTTCCCGGGTCAAGTCCATGGAATCAGGGGAGGTCCGATGGTGTTCCTTGGGTCTAGGGGGATAGCCATCTCCCCCATGTAACCCCACAGGATTCTGAAAGGGGTAACCCATGAGGGGAAGGGGGAACGGGTGACGAAACGATGGGGGGCTAAACCCAAGCGAGGCTGTGAGGGGAGAAGGGTGGAGGGAGGGATGAGGAGGAGGGGGAAGAGAGGAAGAGAGGTTGGTGGTCTCTCCTCCACCGCCTCCGTTGCTCTTGCGCACCACCAGCGGCAGCGCCTCTGTTTGGTCGTTGGATGTCGGCACACCGCTCAGTCTGCTGCTCAAACCCCCGAATGAGTCCAGCGGACTCGGGACGATCACGTCGCCGAAGCAGTGCAGGCGCTGGTTGGAGGAGTGGTAGTTCGGGGTGGGACTGCTATCGCCGTTCAGGCTTATGGCCAAGGCACCACTGCCAAAGCGCGAGTCTAGGGTGAGGGAGGGGAGAGGACAAAAGGGAGGAGGACAGGAGGAGGAGGAAGTTGAGGAAGAGGAGGGTACAGCCGGTGTGCTGCTGTGGCAGCCATGAAGGTGACTGACGGCCTGCTTGGGCGAGGAGAAGCCCTTGACGACGGTGTCGACAACCTGCGACACGGCACAGTTCAGCTCCTGCTTCAGCGTCTCTGCTAACTGCCTTCCTCCTGCTCCTCCTGCTCTCCTCTTCAACACCCTTTCTCCGTTCCTCTCCTCCTCCTCTCTGCCGTCCACATCCTCCTCCATTTCTCCATCTATCAGGGCCTGTTCTCGGAGGAGTGCTCGGGCCCGGTCCAGGAACAGACCCGGGTCCAGCTCTGACAGGTCATCATTGCTACTCCGCCCCCTGTCTCTGTGCCTCTCCTCTAGACCATCAGAGCGGATGCTGTCCTCTGACAAGTTACCGTCCTCCTCCTTTTCTCTACCTCGGTCGACCTCTCCACCCTCTCCGTGGTCTTCCTCCTCCTCCGTCTCCGAGTCGTAGATCTGGTAGAACTTCTCCTGGAGTTGACGCAGCTGTTTCTGTGAGGGAAGAGGATAAAAGATGTTAAAGAAGACGCAATTTACCATCAACACACTAAAGAAGAAATCAAAATAATTACAGGATGCCTGTAATTACAAACAAATCAGCATTATTTTTGGAGGGACAACTTTTATTTTTGCCAATTGTTTTGTTCTTCTATACTGTTTGGCGTATGGATCATTAGCACTTAACCACCAACTACACGGCTGTCAATCCCAGTTCTTGAATATTTTGTGATGTATATTGAATCTTTGATGGTTATATTCCTGGAACAACGTTGAAAACCTCCTTTAAAGCTGTGTTGCTGCCTAACCATTCAGCCCAGCCAGCACCCACCTGTGGGCTCCATTTAAAGTGGTTGCTGAGCAGTTTGCCCATCACTATATGTAAAAAAGCTCTACAAGGAGAGGTGAGGTCAGATCCTAGAGGCCAAACTATGCCCCACAGCGGTGAGAATAAACATCTCAATCATGAGATGTCTTACTAAACTTACTTATTTACTGGCAATGTTTCAGTGCAAGACCTCAGTGAAGGTCTCGTTTCGAGTTGATCGAGTCATCCCTCATCTCTGCTCCTGCCTCAATAAATAGATATGCCAGGTACTGGTTCTGTAATGTGTCATTGCTACCAACCTGCATGTCCTCCAGTTGCAGTTTGAGCTGCCGCCTCTCTTCCTGTCTCTGCTCCTGCCTTGAACACACCAGCTGGGTGAAGCTGTGTTGTTGTTGAGGTAGACGCTGCTTTCTCTTATTCTCCCTGTAAACCTCACTGGCGCTCACCACGCTGCCCCGCAACCCCGGAGAACTCATGAGGGAAGAGGCCCCATCAGCCCGCCTGTGGTCATGGCTGCCGATGTTGTGGCTGTTTCCATCTCCTTGGTGGTCGTTACCACTGCTGCCGTTCTCATTCTCACAATTGCTTTCTTGGTTGTGGTCGCCGACGTTTGGCCGGACCAGCGGCGAGTGACTCATGCCTCGGATGATGTTTTCCACGCGGGCACGCTTAGCGCGAAGGTGCTCGTCCGACAGTCTCTCCAAGTCAAAGGAGGAGAGGGAGACTAGCTGAGAGGGAGCGTGGGAGTTATGGCTCAATGAAGGCTGCGGCCGCCCAAAGGAGGAGGAGGAAGGCAGTGGGGGAAGGGGAGGCCCTGGAGAGAGGCAGTCAGAGGGGCTGTCGCGTTCACGGGAGGAGTTGCTGCAGGTGTCCTCAGCCTGGATCTCCGAGCCTCCACTGGACAGATTTCCACTCCCCTGTCATGGAGGGCAGGAGGACTGAATTAATAAGCACTTGAGAAATTAAATGGAGGGTTTAATACAACATTCAGAGGAGTGACAATGTGTGTGTGAGTGTGTGTATACCTGGAAGCTCGAGTTACTCCCTCCATTCTTAACCATGTTATTCTTGAGCAGCTGAGAGATGATGGTGGCGCCAGGAAATGGTATTATGGAGTCTTCGTACGAGTTGGCCCTCTTCAGCAACTTCCTCAAAACGTTGGACTTCTCTCTGTCTCCATTGGGGCCACCATGGCCGTGACCGACCAATGAGCAGTCTCCGTCCTGGTCAATGCCGTGCGATTGGTTCATGCTGTCGAGAAGGGTATCCCTGGCGCGGGAGAATAATGCGTTACCCACAGTCCTTTTCACCCCGATGTCGACACGTCGGCGTTTGGTCTGTCTGGTTAGGAGGGTGGTGCTGTCATGATCAGGCATCACGTAGGGGAGCTAAACCAACATGACCAGGGGTCCTCACAGTCTCACAACAGGAAGGGGAAGTTACCTGGACAAACACAAAATGGCTTTGATTTCAGTGTGGGCTCTGGAGCACGGACGCAAAACTCTCCAGGGAGTATTACATTTTGATTTCACAAACGAATACGAATCGTTTAAACAAAAATGCATAAAGAAAACAAAATCCTATCACTGAATGTTTGTTTGAAAAGGAATAAATTCTGCAACTTTTTCTTTACTTTTTGTGTTTATGCAGAATAAATGCTCTCAAATTAAAGGGCGGCGGAATGTTCTCATTGCCAGAATAAATAGGGCAAAACAAATCAAACGCTTTTCTCTCCGTCATCTTTTTAAAAGAGAAGATGAGAGGATTCTTTCACAGAAAGAAATTTAGCGGATTTTCAAGACATAAATGCTACAGAAGTTTTTAATTGCCAAAATAATCATAGCAATTTCCAACACAACTGTTCCTTCTTCCTCTTCTTCATCTCTAAGATCTCAGATTCCCCAATCGTGAACAATCACAGAAATGTCCAGCGACTCAGACAAACTCGTCCGATGGAATCAAATTTTGCACCAGCTTTAATCTCCTGCATAGAAAAACTCCTGTTACATTTCTGGACCAAAAGCCATTGTGAGAAAATAAAGAATTCATAGATTTATTTTCCACGGAGAAGCAGCACTTGTTGGTAATAACCAAAAAAAGTTCCATTTCCTCCTCATCTCCTGATTCTTGATTTCTGCATCGACGGAGAGATTTCTCTCTACCTTTGAGATAAACGCTAATACGCTTTTACTTCTTTCTCTGATTTCAGGGAAAAAAGACTCCAAAAAAACAACATTTGATGTAATTGAACTTTCTGATTCTTGCTAGAGAGTCAGAAATGCTTAAATGCTGCCACTTGAAGTTCTTCACAGGCTGAATATTCAACGCATGGATTCCTTATCTGTCAAGAATCTTATTTATTAGCCGGCAAGGAGAGAGCAACTCAATCAGTCTAATTAGAATAATCCTCAATAACTGGCTTCCTATGATGCAAAAAAGTTAGAATATGATTGAAAGAAAAGTGTTTGACTAAATCTGGAATTCCTGTAGCGGGGGATTTCTGGATATTTAAAATCTATTAAAAGCATCACCAGAATTACGCAGGTTCATACTTGCTTGCATTGGTACCTTTTTGCATACAGACAAGGAGAGAAAAAAAACATTTTCCATGTTTGCATCTGATTTGCAAGTGATTCCAAGGTCAGGTCTAGGGAAATATCTCATAAATGAAAAACCTTTTCCTCTGACAGCTTGGCGAGCACTTTTAATTGCAAAGACAGTCAGAAGAGTCGCTCAAACACGAGATGCTTCTGCAGCCGCCGACAAAGCGGGCGGTGTTGCTGTTTCTGCAGAGCCAGAACCTGCACGAACCTTCTGTCCTGCTCGGGACATGCAGGACAGAAGGTTTTTAATGCATCTCTGAGCTGCAGATGAGGAGGGTTAAGAAAACGCAGCGGCCGACAGTGACCCAGATACACTCGATCACGCATACATGCATGCTTACACATATTGCATTAGTGCGTCCTGACACACACACACACACACACACACACTGGACCTCTGAGAGGGGAGGTAGTGAGAGTGAGAGGCAAACAGTAGGGGGTTCAACGAGCTTATAAACTTGATTGTTTAGAAATGTGGGTGTGGGGTCATATTGAGGGTACACGGGTGTAAATACAGCGCCCGTCTGCTTTGGTGAAGCAACAGGAGGAAGATTTTGTTGACTCAGATTCCCATGCAGCAATAGAAGCTGTTTAAATAAAAGGGGAAGTCCAAAAACCTTTAGCATTAATATTGAAACGTGGGTGAAAGGTGAGCTCCAAAAGGAGATGTGAGAGTATGTGTGCGATGAGCAGTTCTCTGAGAGCTGGAATAACTCGCTCTGCAATTGAGAACTGAAATAGGAAGTAGCTGATTAATACTGTAAATTTCCATTTTATTCTGCCAAATAAGACTCTTGTATCCACAGTTATGCTAAGTATTTCCCAGATAAAGTAAATTTGACAGATTACACTCCAAAAAGTGAGTTTGTGAGTCAATAAATACATCATTTTATTGACACACGGTGTAACTTTTTTTAAATTATGGAAGGTGAAACTTCAGATTAAAAGATGTTAGACCTTCAAAATGTGATTGTTTTGACACAACGTCCCAGTTTTGAGTGGATCATACAATCAAACAGTATACATTAGTTGATGTAGGATGGAATAAATACGCTTAAGTAAATCAAAATAAGTGGTTGGTTGTTTAAATTTATGAAACATTCAAAAATATTTTTTTTTGGGATTTGCTTTAACTGCTTATGTTAACAATTTCCAACAAACTCAATTGTGTTGGATAAAATGTAATAACCTTATAAAGGTGAAAATAATGGATGTATGTGCAATCAACATAACTGTATTAAGCAATTGCGACGTAATATATTTAACCTGGATTTATTGATATGTCTGTGTTCGACAGAGTGATCATCGGATTCTCCTCAATATTGTTAAGTTGTCTCAAATCCATCGACTTGTGTGGCTTTAAAATGTCGCCAGTTTAAGTTACACCTACTAAAGTCGATTTAGTTAGAAACTGTAAAACAGATATAATAAGAACATTGGATATTGGTAGACTTATTTAATTCAACAACACACAAAGTTCACTTTTTTGAGTGCATAATCACACAGATGCTTAGGTACAGTCCTGCTGGTTTCACATAGGTCCGATAATGTTACTAGATCATATCTAGATGTTAATTTATCTGGATTAAGTAAATCCCAAAAAAAACAAATTGAGTGTTCTTGGTCGCGCTCTGAGCCAGAAAACTGTCTGTCTGTTTTTATGCACGGCAAATATTGAGACGTGTTTGTGTCAAACCAACAACAATCAGTTCAGGATCATGTCACCGCAGCCAGAGCTCTCGAGCTCTTCTCGGGGCGCGTGGGATTCTTTTATTATAAATACTATAAAGTTTTCCCGCAACGACTGATAGAAAGAGATGATAATCATCAGGTTTGCGCTTTTTTTTTGTTTGTTTGTTTGTTTTTGCTGGAAAAGAGGCTAACTTAGTTGAAAACAGATCAATTTTAAAAGTAATTATTTGCTTTTTGAGCCGGGTGACGTCGTCCATCACTCGCTCAGAGTCTATCCGCTTCATTTAAAATAAGAAATATGGTTTGAAAAGTTTCAATCGGCCTGTGAAAAACTACCCAAAAGCAGCTGCAGGTGCTGGCAGAGAAAGCAAAGCAGTGGAAATTACGCATTTTAACCTTAAATCAGACTTCAACCTGTCAGATGTTGGAGTTCACGCAGAAACGACGGCGCATAGAGTCACAGAGCAGCGCGTGGAAAGTGGACAAATCAGCAAAAGAGCTCATAATTCTACTAAACCTTGTAGGTTCGAGGATGGACCGACTCCACGATCCAACAGCAGTGCTGAAGTTGAGTGCGCTCGGACAAATCCCACTCTCACACACGCTTCAAAAACCCCACATAAAGCCGGGAGTGAGCGTGGTAATGATAATAATGTAAGGAGGATAAATACAAAGTGTCAATACTCACTTTTCCGTCTGCAAACTGCTCCGTTGAATGAAAGCAAAGGGCGAAAACAAGCGGCAGGTCCGCCGTTAAGATCAATGCCCGGCGAAGAGGAGACGTACGTAGAGCGTGCGCGCGCGTGGGTGTGAGTGTGAGCGTGTGCGCAGGACTCCGAGAATGTGCGTATCTGAGTGAGAGTGAGCGAGAGGAGAGAAAGAGGTAGAGTGAACACGAAAGAGAGAGAGCGAGAGAGAGAGCGCCGCTCTCCTCCCGGCATGGGAAGTGTTTAGTATCGAGCGTACCCGGTCCGTCCGCCACTCCGGGCTCGTCCTCCCTCTGACCGACAAAGACTCTCAACAAGATTCAAGAAGGGACGCACATGAAGGATACGTGAAGACGTTGCGTCACTGGCTCCGGAGTGAGGTAACGGCTCCACCTGACCAATAAGGAGGAGGCACCGGGGGACGGTGGATTTTATTTATAAGGAGCGCACCGAGAGGAGGAGGAGGAGGACCGGGTAAACTTAGAGTCAGCCTCACAAACTTCTATCATCAACAGAAAAATAATCTTTGCGGAACAAAATTATGCCTCAACCTTCATCTGTTTAATCAATTTTTTTCCTTTTATCTAGTCAGATCAGCAGATTTACATCCAGATTGTTGTCATCAATTAAAAAAAACAAACATGAACTACAGATGGAATTGATTTCGTTGTTTGTATGTTTTCACACTTACATCATGTCTATGTACAGGGGCTGTAGTTAATCCAATATTGGTGTTAATGTGTAACAACAGTGTTATAACAATGTCATAATGGTGAATTTGTTTTTCTTTCCTCTAAACTGTCAGGAAAATAGACTTTCTGCACCTTTAATTGCTGTTACGGCTCGTTCGCAATTGGAAATATGATAATATTTGTAATATTAATCCTTTGTAATGCTTTTGCAGAGACTAGGTTACTATTTTCCCTTTTATCTAGAAATGTGAATGAAAACGTAATCTCTGAGATTTGCAAAAAAAAAGATATATCAAAGTGGAACAGAATTTTATTAAAGAGATAAATAGCTCTTTTTTAGATTTGTTTTATTTATTGCATCAGTTTATTTTATGCACATGCAGTTAAAATTAAATATTTGGAGCTTTTTTTTATTAGTCAGATCAGGTTGAATAAAATTGTTTTCGTGAGTGTGTTGCATTTCCTTGCAGGGTTGACTGATGGCTGCGATAATCTGTGTCACACACTGGACCCGAAGCATCCGCGTGAAATCAGAAAATACACGCAGAGAAGAGAAAATATTTCTGATATATAAATTATTTTTATGCAAACAATCTAGACTCAGAGGGACAAAAGGAGGCAGTGTTTAAGTCTTTGTGTTAAATTCTTTTTTACGGCTCAAAAATGGCCAGATTGACTCTGAATATAATTTCACAAAATGTAGGAAACGTATGAGAAAGCTGCAAATATATATATATATGATTATTTTTTAAATGTAACAGTTAAATCAACATTATTACTACAGTCTGGCTGAATTAAAGTGCGGGTTGCGGTGCGCTCTGATGTGCGGGCCAAAAATGTGCAAATAAAAGCGCGCGTGTCACTCAGAAAATGAAAACATCTTCTAGAAAGCATCATTTTCTTCCTGGTGATCAACCAAATTCCTCTTTTATCCCTGAAATATCAGAGATGCGCCCTGCGTCATTTTTCCCCTTATCTTAATTACGCACAGGAATAATCGTTGTCCACGTGAGGGGATGCGGTCATTCCTGAGCGCGCGGCAGTTGCGTCAAGTCTATATATATGAAGAAATATCATTTTAAATGTTTTTAAAATGTTCCTCAACAGTGTCCCCCCTAAGGTGACAGATGTGTGTCCCTTTTACGCAGGTTTTCCTCACGTGCGGATCCAAACAGGCCCGGGTTTCTTCATCACCAGCATGCAGAACAACTCCTGCGTAGCGCAGCGCGCACCTCTGTCCGCTTAACAGTGCGCTAAAAGCGGCCTGTCAGAGCGACTGCGCCCTGGGTGATGCCAATGTCAGGAACATCTGCATCCGAGCGCACATCTGGATGAGAACAAAGTGTAGAGAAAATCAGTGATGGATAGCAACGAACTACATTTGCTCTATTACTGAAGTACATGAAGTATATGAGAAGTATTATTTAGTGAAGTACATGATGTGCTTTACTTGATTATTTCCCTTTTAAACTACCTTATACTTGTGCTCTTCTCCATCTCTGAAGGAAATGGTGCAGCTTGTACTCTATTACATTCATCCAAAAGCTTTAGTTACTTTATTGTATTTGTAATTTGAAAATTACCTATATATCTAAATATTTTGCAGAGCAGTGTGTTTAATTATCTCTGTCAGAGTTTTCTATCTATTAAAGTTTAAAACAGAATGTTTTTTTTAAATAATTAAACCCCATTGGAAAGTTTTTTTATGTGTTATTGTTTTGGTCATTAGTACTTATAAATGTTTGTAAATAGGTTCCTAATGACGTGGTAACACTCTATGAACCATTAATAAACAGTTATAATCACGTTATGACACTGGTGGTGCAGGTTCACTGATGACAGGATCAACTAATGAACTAATGAAGCCTTTTTACTCATTTCTGTCTATGCATTTTACATAAATGGTTCTATCATTAATGGTTTATAATTAACATTATTAATAAACAGATTATTAACCAGCTATAAACCCATAATAAAGACCGGCTTATTGTAAAGTGGTTCCTTAAGCAGTGGACAACAGGGATCTTTGTAACTCAAAATTTTAAAACATTATAACAACAACTAACTTACACAGGAGGAAAGATCGCTCCACTTCTACTATCCATGTTGTTTTCTACATTTTACTGTAAAAAAATCAGTATAATTTACAGTAAAAAATACTGGCAGCTCTTTAAAAGTTTGAAAAAATGCTATAACCATGTCCAAGACATTTCTGTAAAACACCATGAAAAACAGATCTACTGTAAACTTCTAGCACTTTACATGAAATGACAGTAAATAAAATTTAATTCGGACTTGTTCAAACCTTAAAGTCAACCGCATTTCACAATTCCATATATATTAAGGTATGCTCTTGCTCTATGGTTACATTTATTTATGTATTCTTTTAACTTTAAATCTAAATCTAATACACTCTTCAATCCACACGCTAAAGATTGTGAGTAAAAGTACGGTATATAAACTTACAAAAGTAAGCGATGGTAAAATTCAAAACACCAGTAGTGAGTTATCCTCATTAAGATAAAGTAAATAACAAAATAAGTTATGGTTAAAATATGGGAAAACACTTTTTTAATACATTTTTTATTACTGATATCATTTGTGAAGTCTTTTGTAAGAAATAACAAGAAAGTCATTACCGTAAAAGTAACAGTATTATTACTGTAAAACAAACAAACAAACAAAATTAATGAGAGAGTCCTATTTTTAAAAAGATTCTGAATGTAATTTTCTGTTAATTTGTATATTGCCATTTTACCATAAACTATTTTACAGAACATCTATTTTTTTGATAATTTACTGTAATCTCTTGTAAATTCTGTTTTTTTTTACCGATATTAGAGGGGATTTTTTTTTTTTTTTACAGTTTGAAGCAACTGCAGTGTTTCTTTATGGGTTGAAGAAATTATCCTGCCCACTGAAGATAAATAAACATTTTAAGAAAGTAAAACATCGTGGAATACTTGGAAAATGTTGCAAAGCTGGAAAAACAAGCTAATCTTTAAGAACAGTCGACTTTTTAGAGACGCATGGTTCACACAGGACAGAGATCCTATAAACAGGATAGGATGATCTCATAGATTAAACTATTCAACAGTACAAAAAGTAGTTGGATTACTTCATCTTTAAACACCTACACCAATAACATCAATGAATCCGTAATAATCCACAGGGGAAAACACTGAAATGGGCCTATTCTCCACAAAATGCCCCGCTTTTAAGATTCATACTGAGCAGATGTTTTTCTGGTGATACTTAAATACTTATACTTAAGTAAAGTTTTGAATGCAGGGATTTTACTCGTAGTGTAATGGAGTATCGGTGCGCGTGCTCAAGCACAGTTTCTCCATACTTTATCCATCACTGGTCCAAGTTCTAATTCCTGTTGAGTAGAATAAACACATTTAAAGTAGAGCCCCAAAAAATGGCATTTACCTAAATTTATGTCACACTGTTCAGTGAGTTGTACTGTAAAAAAAAAAAGTCCAAACACTATATTATAAAATACAGGCAGCTGTACAGGTATTTGTCATCTCATCTTATATTGGATCTTTGTAACGCCTCCTATTCAGGGCTCAATAGACCCTTTTGTTGTTAGTAAACAACCATGACGTAGTTTGTGGGCGGAGCCAGGGTGCTGACAGAAAGAGAATGCTGTGATTTACCGGTAAGATAAGGAAGAACCAATACAAAAATCCTAACATGGATATTGTGGACGCACTATCCCACTACGTCAAGAGTTTTTGGAGACGTGTCGTCTCACAATAATCAGCTTACTCTTAGTAACCAGATGAGATTTCCTGACCGGTACTCGCTGTCGGGTCAGTCGGTCAAGGACCCAACGAAATGACGACAGGGGCCGGGCATCTTTGTATACCTTGTGTAAAAACCAAATCGACTATGCAAAGGAGAAACTTAAGGCATACGAATCTCTTGATGCTGCCAATATCGTACTTTGGGGTCATGTCCAGGACATCAAATACCGAGATTGGTCACATGACCTGTAAGTTTCGTAACACATAAAACACAGCTGGACAAGACCTTGGCTGTCATAAACAAGTCAAACTGCTACAAACTTAATAACAACATAATGTATTTTATATTATATAAAATATATTTTATATCAAAATACTTAAAAGAATGAAAAATGAAACTGTGACCTGAAATATGGAATTGTGAACATTTAAAATCTTTTTTTTTTTAAACTCATAAACTGCATATTCATATCATTAAATATATTTTTTAAAGACACCTTGTGAAGCCTTATCCAAACATTTATTCTTACTGTTACAGTCAAAGTTCATTTATCACACTATCAAATACTCAGCAATGTAGTTCTGAGACCAGACACAAGTATAAACAATCATTCATCTCAACCTGAAATACATCAGGAAACACGAAATACATGTTTAGGGAGTAAAATGTCCTGTAAAATATCAATATCAATGCATAACGCCGTTCATCCTTTATCCAGTGGATCAAAGAATCCTGACTGTGATGTCATTTCTTTGTCAGAAACTCTCAGGTGACAGACAGAAATCTCTCCTGCTGCTTTCACAGCAGTTCAATATTGAACTGTATTGTGATGCTTGTGGTCCGAGCATGTCTGCGCTTGAGCTGTAGGATTATTTAATCTCTACATAAAAATCTCAGCACAGTCAATCATACAACAACAGCGATTATATTTACTTTTATTTCATTTTGGCATTTTTCCTGAGAGCAGCCTTCCTGGTTGTCATCAGATGATTAGTTTTGATGTCTGTTCCCTTACAGGGAGCCACTTTCTTCAAATATTGGGGATAACAGTATCAGATACATCAAACAGACTAAAGGTTCCACGAATCAGCGCAACACTGTCTGCTGGATTTTCATATCAGCCACTCAAAGATGACGGCGGTTGGAGCAGTAACGAAAAGGAAATGTTGAGTTTTGGTTCTGATTGAGCTGAAAGAAGACCTGCAGCCACGACTCTCTGAGTGTGGTCCACTCTGTCGGAAGCTGCTGGACTTTGAGGTGGTTGTGGATGGCTGGAGGGACCATGGCATCTTCTGCGTGGGAGAGAGACGGGTGATAGTATGTATGATGAGAAAAATCTTTACCTAAAAGAATTCATCACGTTACTAGTGTCATCGAATCATTTACAGCATTTTGACACACAAGTCTTTATCCAGTGTGTTGATGGTTGAAAAGACAGAAGTTCAACCCCCATGTATTTGAATGGGTCACATTACACACACCCAAGTCAGAGGATTTTAGTGATCAGGAAGAATTTATATATATATATATATATATATATATATATATACATATATATATAAGAATGCAATGACCAACAAACACAAACATGTAACAAGTTATTATTAAATCAGGTAATGCCGATTACTGGACAATAATGTAATCTCCAACTACTCCGGCAATCTTATATAGGCTATAATGGAGCTATTCATGACTCAGCATGGGTTATTATGGAGGTCACCATGACTCAGCATAGGTTATAATGGAGCTCACCATGACTCAGCATAGGTTATAATGGATCTACCCATGACTCAGATAATGTTATAATGGAGCTATCCATGACTCAGATAATGTTATAATGGAGCTATCCATGACTCAGCATAGGTTATTATGGAGCTCACCATGACTCAGCTAAGGTTATAATGGATCTACCCATGACTCAGATAATGTTATAATGGAGCTATCCATGTCCCAGAATAGGTTATAACGGAACTATCCATGACTCAGCATAGGCTAAAACGAGACTCATACAAGAATGGAAATGGCTGTGGTGAACTCGTATTTCAAGAAGAGGGAGGAGCACAGGGTGACATATAAGAGTGGAGGTAGGAGCACGCAGGTGGACTACATCATATACAGAAGATGCAATCTCAAAGAGATTGGAGACTGCAAGGTGGTGACGGGGGAGAACATAACCCGACAGCATAGAATGGTAACATGTAGGATGACTCTGGTGGTACAAAAGAGGAAAAGAGCAAAGGTAGAAGGGAAGATCAAATGGCGGAAGTTGAGGAAGGAAGGCAGCTGTTTGAACTTCAGGGAGGGGTTGAAACAGGCTCTGGGTTGTAGTGAAGAACCAGCAGATGACTGGGCAACTACAACAAATGTGATAAGGGAGACAGGTAGGAGGGTGCCTGGTTTGTCATCTGTGCAGAGGAAAGAAAATAAGAAGACTCGGTGGTGGAATGAAGAGGTTCAAGAGAGTATAAGCAGGAAAAGGTTAGCAAAGAAGAAGTGGGATAGCAACAGAGATGAAGAATGTTGGCACGAGTACAAAGAGATGCGGCGTAAGGTGAAGAATGAGTTAGCAAAGGCTAAATGAGAGGCCTACAATGAGTTTCAAGAGAGATTGGACAATAAGGAAGGAGAAAAGGACTTGTAACGATTGGCCAGGGAGAGAGATGGAGATGGGAAAGATGTGCATCAGGTTATGGGGGTTAAGGATAGAGATGGAAATGTGCTTATAAGTGAGGAGAGTGTGAGGACAAGATGGAAACAATCCTTATTAGAAATACTTTGGAGAACTGATGAATGAAGGACATGAGAGAGAGAGAGTAAAGGCTGGAAGGTGTGAGACCTGTAAATCAAGAAATCCCAAGAATCAGTAATGTTGAGGTGAGGGTAGCTTTGAATAGCATGAAGAATGGTGGTTGGTCCTGATGACGTATCGGCAGAGGTATAGAGGTGTCTAGAAGACAGGGTAGTTAAGTATTTAATTATATTGTAAAACATGTTGGCACTATGAGGATTCCTGAGGAATGGAGGAAAGGTGTACTAGTGCAGATTTTCAATAACAAGGGTGATGATCAGAGCTGTAGCAACTACAGGGGTATAAAGATGATGAGCCACCTGACGAAGATCTGAGAAAGAGTAATGGAAGCTAGGTTAATAAAAATGATGACAGTTTGTGAGCAGCAGTATGGTTTCATGCCGAGACGAAGCACTGCAGATGCAATGTTTTTCCCTACGTTTGGGAAAAACGTCAGTATGAAGGGGCTTGAAGTCGGTGTGTGTTGATCATTTCTGTGAAGAGGAGGGGGGTCGGTGTTGAGTATCGCTTATGAGACCGTTGAAATGTTGTAGATGAGACATACGAAAAACAATGAATTGTGATACTTGATAGAAAAAACAGCGCATAATGAGCAATGCAGGCTGAAAAATAATACGTAGAGAATGTTTGTTTCATAACTCTGCTGGCGCTGACTTCAGGTGAAGAGAGCAGTTGTTTTCAGCAGTCTGAAGTAATTATTTTAATGTTTAACCGCGTTAACCTCTCCTGTATTTGCTTACCTGATGTGGCAATGACCCCCATCCCTGTTTTTGTGTGAGAGTGTTACCCAATGAATAACAAACACACACACACACACACTCACACACACACACGCGCACACACACACACGTACACGCGCGGACAGACAAGAACCAGTGTGAGAACTGTCGGTGTGTGTGTCCGTCATGCTCAGTCACAATGAACTTTCCCTGCCGTGAACATCCCATAGTAACCTCTCAAGCCCAACACCCACAGTGAGAGTTGACCATCAACCCCCCTGCTGCTAAGAAGATTCAACCAGAGCTGCATTCTAACCAGCTGAAGTCATGATCAGGCGGATCCGATTCTCTCAGGCAGAGCGACAGTTTTCCCACAAGAATAAAGGACGAAGTAAAACCTGAGGAGGCGGGGCCAACATTTTGACAATTGTCCTTAAATCAGTAGACTTCATCATGAAGGTGGAAGGAGTCCAGATGTGACCTCAATATCATGTTTGTGATGTCATCAGGAGTGCTACAAAAAAATGGGTTTGGAAAGACTGAATTGCAAACTATTATTAGTTTTGCAGTACACTGTAAAAAAAATAAAAAATAAAAAATAAAAGGCGTGTTGTTTTCAGTAAAAAGTCAGATCTTCAACCTAAAGAAGATATGGTGGCGAAGCACCAAACATTTAACTCTGTAGCTGTTATTTCTTTCTGTTACTGATCTAGTTACTGAATCTAGTTTTTGCAGTACTCTGTAAAGAAATCATGCGTAATTTATGGTAAAATAGCCGTCAACAACGGATGTCAAAAGTTCCACATATAGGATTTTGTGATAGAGTACAAGACATTTCAACATCTTTATGTCATTTTTGTCATTTGAAATCTTTTCTTTACTGTAATTTCTCCAAAAATCTTGTGACTTTTGTCATTTACAGTAGAACACTGGCGGATGTGGTTGCCAAAACCTCACCCGAAACGATATGTTGGCAAAGCACACGACATTTAACATCAAAGCTGTTTGACTTTTAGTTATTTCATAACTGGGTTTGCAAAAAAAACTGTAAAAAAATATTTTTTAGAATTAACAGTAAAATGCTGTTAACCATACAAACGAAGTATGTTGGCGAATTACAAGGCCTTTTGACACATTCTTCCTGTTACTGATAACATCTGACAGGTTTTAACCGTAATTTCTACAAATACGTTAAATTTAGTTTTGCATTACGCTGTTAAGAAATAATATGTAATTTACGGAAAAAGGCTGCTGACTGTTATTTCCAAAACTTCATATTATTTATTGTGGCAAAATACAAGACATTTCAACATCTTCTTTATGTTACTGTTTCCATTAAACGTTTTTATTTACTACAATTTGTCCGTTTGTTTTGTGGTACACTGTAAAAAAAACAAACAAACGTGAATTTACGGCAAAATACTGGCAGCCGTCACGTTAAAATACAATACAAAAGACTTTACCGTATTCTTTTTTTTTGGCAAATGACAATTTGGACAGTTGCCAACAGTATTTTATATATATATATTTTGTGAACCTGTTTCCTGTAAATTGCTTTAAAAAAAAACAACCGCTTCACATAAATTAACGGTAATTTACTGTAAATTTAGACACAGACCTTCTTTTTTTTTAAATTTGAAGGAAAAAATATGTAAAATGACAAACGTTTCAAATGTTTAGGTTCATCAAACCATTCCAAACATCAGTAAGTAACACAACAGTAAAAACAATAATGAAAAAAACATCAATAAAAAGTAAAGTAGTCACCAGAATTGAGTTTTGATGTAAAATAACATAACAGCTCAACTAGGTGCCCCTGGTCATCAATTCTTCGTTCAGATGAGTTCAAAGGCCAGAAGGCTTCACACCCATGTGCATCGAGTGTGTGTTTGCTCTTTACAGATGTACTTCTTACATTTCACACATGTGGAGCTGGTTTTAGAATCATTTTTGATGGGGCCAACGGGCAGCCATACGTCGGCATCTGTATGTGGCTGTGACCTTGTCCAAGTTGTCAACTCCTCCCTTTGTCCCATTGTAGTCTAGCACCATTTGTGGCTTTCTATCTTCTCTGCTGCTCAAGGCAGCATGTTTGTGCATGGTACTCATCAGCAGGACAGTTTTGTTTGTCTTTGGGCAGTAGGAGACAACAGCAGCTTTGTCGGTGAAGGCAAACATGGAAGATGTAACTCTCCTGTCCTTCATTGCAAGAAGCTCACAGGGAAGCTCTGGCTTGTTTTTTCTTACTGTCCCCAACATAGTAAGCTTCCTTTTCAGCAGTTCCTCACTCAGGGCGTACGATGTAAAAAAGTTGTCTTGTGTAATGTTATGATCATTATGTCCTTCAGTCATGTCTAGGACCACCCTCATGCCCTGATTTCTTTCAGGTGCTTGCCCAGCTGATTTTGCTGTGTAGACCTGCATATTCCATGCATCACACAAACACACACACACACACACACACACACACACACAAAATGAACGTGTAGGTGCCCTCAGAATGATCCAACACAACAAAAAGAAGATAGAAATCAGGGTTTTATAGAACAATAGTGCTAGGGGTCAAAATGACCCCGATATGTACAAAATGTGTACAGGACATGTTTTGAATTTTTTTTGGTTAATTTCATGTTTGCCATGTTTACCCCATAAAGTTAGGAAAAGTCATAAAAAATCTAGATGAAAAAAGTATGTTAACCATGTTTTTAGAGGCAGTAAACATTGAATCGGGTCAAATTGACCCCTGACATAATAGGAGGGTTAAACGGTTTTGTTCCAGATCCACTTTTCTGCTTCAACCATAGAACCCACGATCACCCTCAGCTCTTCTCGATGTGTGCGGGATATATTAGTAACTTAGATTTGCATCAGTGGTGAAGAGATGTCACAAGGAAAATCCAACCATTGATTATAAAACGAGGAAAACTTTCTAAACTTGTTTTTCGGCCCAGTCTTACAGGAGCCGTTACTGATGCTACTTGTGCGGGGTCTTCTGCAAAAACCTTTCCCGTCATAATCCTCAGAGGCATCAGAAGTTAGTTTTTGCTGCATGGGAGGCGAGAGTAAAAAGTCTGGATCACCGTCAAGCTGGAACAAACAGAAAAAAGGAGGGAATAATGAAAATAAAAAGGCAGAGAGAGGGAATAATGATACTGATGGAGGCCTGCAAGTAGAATCAGATGGATGCACAGGTTTCTCTTTCTTCCTCCTCCGTCTCTCTCGCTCTCTCTCTCTCTCTCTCTCTCTCTCCATCAAGATGCCATTATTCAGGACATTACTGAATAAGAGCTAAAAGCTTTCGCTGCTGAGGAGGGTCCCAGGGTCCTTTCTGAGAGCAGACGCAAACACACAGCCTCTGATTAAGTACCATGTAGTCCAGGTGAAAAGGTAAGAGGTGGTAAAAAGGTCTTATTGTGGACATAAGCAGGTATCTAGGCTACCTCTGTGGCTAAAAACATGGACATTAGCCGACGGGAAGGAGAACCAACCTCACCCACTGGTTCGTCTTAACGTCCTCACAGGTTTATTTATGCCAGAGGTGCAATGGATCACAAGACTCACGGTTCACATCGGATCATTTGGATTTTTGGTTTCGAACCACGGATCTGATCATTTTTCAAATCGACCCAGACGACCGTAATCGGTTTTTCATTATGTGATATGGCTGCGGAAATGGACTTTCCTGCTTTATATTATTCCTTTGAAATATGAAATCTAAATGTACTAACTGGGGGGGGCGACCCAAGTTGACTGCGGAAACAGCATTGGTTCTGGTGAGGTCACCAGAACCAATCTGGATTCATCCAGATGAATCCTGCTCATCTGGATTCATCTGGATGTTGAATCCAGATGAGCAGACATGAGCTTCAGAGCGCCCCATCCCCGACCGGGTCTTACCTCTTCCCCGACACCTCTCCTCCCCGGGAGCGATCCCTCCAGAACCGGTAGCCATCCGTAGCCCGTCCAGGTGATTTCAGCGAGTGACCTGGCCGGACCTCACCAGAACCAATGCCGTTTCCACGGTCAACTTGGGTCGGCTTCGGAAAAATTCAGGTACAGCCAAAATATTTTACACACTGGACGTTAAAATAATATTTGTCTTTGTTTATATTACACTTCTACCGTGATGATGTCACTTCTGGCTTAGAGAGCATGGAGATGAAAACGCCCACCTGACTCCAAACAAGCACCGTATTTTATCTACTACAGCCTGGCAGAACTTTTATTCATTCTTTACCCTTTCGGTGGTTGCTTTCAGTATATTATCCCATAAGTCTATTATTCTATGAATTTATTTAGTTACATTTCCTTCTTTTCCATATATGAAACTTTACCTCCAAATTCTATTTCTCAGACTCCATGGACTTTATGGGACGTTACGGATATAGAAGATATACGTTTTATGCCAGTTTTTCTGAATGTGAATGCTCAGCATCATTTCTGTGTTGGTTGTCCATTTCATAAATCTGTCTGTGTTAGATGCTGATCGAAGTCACAAATAACTGTAAAACCCTACTTTCTGCTTTGCTTTCAGACAGACTGGTTCAAAGGTCAAGCTCATGCAGACTATATTTGATATAATACTTTTTTTGCTCTCTATTCAAAACTGGCCTTGAATGCCTTTGAATGTATCGTAGAGAAATACGAAATGTCAAAAAGGGTTGGGGTTGAAAGCTAATAAAGTCCAACTAAATCTCACAATTTTGCTTCTGTACGATGATTATTCTGCGAGGAAATGTCAGAAATCAATCTGTCAGCATACAAAGCTCCAGATTGCGGAATTCTCTTTAGAATTTTGGTGCTGTTTCACAAGGACACGGTTTAAAACCATAGACGGTCACGCAGCAGACTTGAAAGGACAAGATAAACAAACGTGAGACGATCACAGAGGGATCGCCCACGAAACAATAACAGGAAATTTAAAGCAAACGCCAATAAGGTTGAAAAATAAACTTTCAAAAGGATCCATGTCAACACGTGTGGGTGTCAGCAGAACAGATGCTGATGTGAAACTTAGTTTTCTTAATGTGGACACTCAGAGACGTGTAATAAACAAGCTTATTACAAAATGTATATTTCAATTTTTAGAACACAAAAACACACGTCTAACATAAAAAAATGAATAAATAAACAATTCTGACTCATAACAGTAAAATTAATGTAAACATGTATTTTGAAGTAAAAAAACAACAACTTTAACATTACATAAGAAATAAAATTATTAATAGCAGCCAGTCCATCAACATGAGTAACTAATTTAAATTAATTAAATTCGTGATGTTAACTTAATTGATTAAAATTCTTTATGTTGCTTCAACCTCAAATTAACATATAATGGTCACAAAAAACAACAAAATAGCATAATGAGAAATGACTTTAACCTAAAAAGTTATAGGTTAACTTTCTATAGGTGTCATATGAAGAATTCATCTGCAAAAGCAGATAACTGCAGTTTTTATAATATTTTATGAAACATTTTCTTCTTTTTTTTATTGCTCATTCCAGGTAATATTAATCAAACTGAATTTGTTTGGCTTTCATTGTAGAAATGATAACGAGGAACCGAGAAAACAAGGTATATTAAAAAATGTAACTTTATTGGAAATAGATATTTCTTCATATTTTAACATATTTTCAGGCAAAAGCAAATAACTTAACGCTAATTTTTTTTTTCTTCCAAAAAACAGATACCTGAACAATTCATGTCCCACCGTTGAATAGGGCCGTATGATGGTTCTGTGCTTCTTTTAATAGGAAGGATAAGATAATTTAATCTAAATAATGCTCAAGCTCAACACAGTTTCATCAGTTCCTCATTGGCTTGTTCTCCTTCATCACTGCTTTCCTCCAAGTCATGTCTGCCATCGTCACTTCCCGCGTCAGCCGAGGCATTCCCCACAGAACGGGCCGACTGTTTCACCAGCCCTGAGCTCCCCCCAGC
Source organism: Lophius piscatorius (assembly GCA_009660295.1). Taxonomy (NCBI): domain Eukaryota; kingdom Metazoa; phylum Chordata; class Actinopteri; order Lophiiformes; family Lophiidae; genus Lophius; species Lophius piscatorius. The sequence goes on from VRLP01003177.1 coordinate 55,264, forward strand.
ACAGGCTCAGTGGATTTCTCTGACCCAGTTTCCAATAGACTTCATCAAGTTTTGTTGATTACTGACATGTATCTACTTTTGCAAATGAACCGTTCATACGATTATGTATAACCTGGACGTTTTTTTTCTCTCGAATCGTTGAAGTCGGCAAGGCTCAGAGTCTTTTTTATAGATGCAAACATCTACATTACCTTGATGCAAACTCATCAGTGATGTCATCATATGACAGAAGCTTGTGATTTGACTCAAAGAGATTGAGAAAAGAAAAAAAGACCCAATAAAAGGCTAATTGTCCTAATTTCACAAGAAAACTCTAACTTCCATAGCCACTAACCGGTCACTTCACCACCCAGTTCATCAGAGGTGATTGAAGAGGGCAGATAAAGTGTTAATGGACATAAATTCTTCTTCTTTTGGCTCTTCCCTTTTAGGGTTCACCACAGCGGATCGTCTTTTTCCACATTTTGACTTGGCGTCGGTTTTACTTCCAATGACCTTCCTGACAAAACCGTCCCCGTTTATCCATTCTTGGGACCGGCACTGAAAGCATTGTTGCTAGAAAATCAGCTTCTGTGAATGTCCAGTTCAACCGGAGGGGAATTATACAAGTGAGTTAGGTTATAGACTTTAATTCCAACATGAATGCAAGAGACGCTCGAGCTCAATCTTATTTATTTATTTCGTTTTGTTGCCTTAGGCTCCTGCTGCCGTTTTGATGTCATCCCATTCACGTGTTGACCTGGTACTCCCAGGCGAAGTGATGACACTAACAGTGATTGGTTGTAAGACTCCAGTAATGTGACCCCCAGCTGACTCAGTGCCCTTGTGGGCCGCGGTGCCCCATGCAAGCACCTAGTCTGCATGTAGGGGAGGGGCGGACTTGACCTCACCTGTATATTTCAAAGAGCTATGGACACATACTATTCACATGGAAATATTTCTGGTGTGTACTTAAACTGCCGAATTGAGTTCATACCGCGGAGATATGACAAAACAAAACCCCAAAGCAAAGCAAAGAGACAAATTTGAATGTTAAAAGGAGAGTTGAACTGATTTAGCTGAGATCAACGTGGGCTTGAAACTCAACTGACGATGTGGTTGGATGGCGGGGGGATTCTCCACATGTTCTACCTCCAGACATCAGAGACAGTTCATTTGACAGTTCGGAGGTTTAAAATCAACCCCTCATTGAATTTATATTCAGGATGCCATGACTAACTCTTTGTAGGTCCTTATAATGTAAAAAGGTGTGTTCCACCTTAAGGAGCACAAATAAACAACATTACATCTCGAAAACAAAGTCGACAAGTCAGTCAAGGAATAGCACACTAATTTGGCAGATGGTTTTTGGCATGACATATTGATGACAAATTATGGAAAACAAATCAAAAACTAGGCTCAAACTTTCCCGTAAATGTCCGTAGACGCCGTCTGTCTGGACCTAGAGCGTCTCTTTCTGATGTTGACCCTGGTTGCAGACCACTTCAGCCAACCTGATGTTAGCTGTCTCCGTCCTCTGCATGTTCTTTTCTGCCATTAATTTCTCATCTTGGCCCTTAACTTTTCCTAATTATTCCATTTGCTGAGCTCAGGGACTTGGAGGATTTTCATAATTCATCAGCCTCCTTTTTTTTTCTTCTCCCATCACAATTACTGCCGTACAAAAACATCAAAACTATTCATCTGTTCCCTTTTTGCAATTTGCCTTTCTTTCTTTCAGTCCCCGTAATTCATGTGTGTTCTTCATTCTTTTTATCAGTCCTATGGAGCTCTCCGCTGCGCATGCATTTATTCATGCTCTCTCTGCCTGTGATGGGCGACATGGACATGGCTGAATAGTGGCTGTGCGTATTTGCTTGAGGTTGTGTGTGTGTGTTGCTCTCCTGTAGACCTCCTCCATTGTGCTCATTCTAAGAGAAGGTCTTAATCTAGACTCTGCCATTACTGCTGTTGAGACCTCCAGTCTCCATCTCCCCTCTTGCCCTGATGTTGTGCCCAGCCACGAAGGCCCTTTAGTGGGCTGCCTGGCAAGACAGATCAGGGTCTTGGGTCTGGGGCTTGGCCTGGATCCCTGTTCCTCATCCTCTTGCACTGACGCCCTTTTGCATCTCCACAATGAAGCCTCCATCCTGGCTTGACTTGGTCCCGAAGCCGACTTCTTGGCTTGCTGCCTGGATGGATGGATGGGGGGGGAGGAAGAAAGCCTGTAACTGGATGTGCAGCGGAGTGAGAAGAGGTGGAGAGGCTAACAATGCTATCAGAGACCTGGCATCCGTCTCTCAACGCACACACACAAACACACGCTGCTGTTTATTTTTAACCTTTATTTATCACAGCTCTTCACACGTAGACCACAACAAAGGAAGAGAGGCGGCGAGCAGAATGGAGAGGGTCCGAACACAGAGAGGTGAAGACGAGGAAAGGCAGAAAAAAAGATCCTTAGAAAGACGGACAAAGGAAGACAAGAGGTGAGAGGGCGGTTGCAGAGATTTAAAGTGAAGGGGTGATGACAAAGAAAGGGAGATGAGTGGATGATGCAACAGAGAAGAGAAGAGTTGAGGAGAAAAAGGACAACGTGGAAAAGAGAGAGGGGTTCGGTGTATTCCACCAGTCTGTTGGCCGGAGCCTCTGTGACATTGTTAGGCCCCCTGGATCCCTTCGGATACAAAATCAACATGTTTACTCGGAATGCTTTCATTAACGCCTTGTAGCTGAGCCAAAAAAAAAAAAAAAAAAAGGCCCAACAAGGGACGGTGTTGAGGAAAAGAAAAAAAATCCTAACACAAATAATGTGAACAAACAACACGACAATAAAGAGGAAAAACAAACTTGGTTAAAACCTTTTTTAAAATTTTTTTTTTAAACATCCACTCATTGACCCGTGTAGTTTTGCAAACAATGCGCCGGGCAGGACGTTTTCCTGTTGCCATCACTTGGGGGATCAAACTGCTCTGCGTAATAACGTTGCCATATTTGCATGGGGTATTAAAAACTCACACACATTAGAATAAGCTCTGAATGGGGAAAGTATCGCAAACAGTTTGCTGACTTGTTTCGTTGAATAAAAGATAAAATTAATCAACTTTGGGCACATTTTTATCTGATTTACATCCTCACAAGGCCAACTTTTAATACTAGAATAAATAAGCTTAATAGGATTAATAGCTCTCCAGTCATGTGATAGAATAATATACAGTACTGACCCCTCCCCCGGTTATCCCGACCGTAAACAAGCTAATAAAGCAAAGAGAAAGTAGGGCATCTGTGTTTATCTTCTGTCCGTCCAACACACACACACACACGCACACACACACACACACACACACACACACACACACACACACACACACACACACACACACACACCCACACACAAATAACAATCAATTAAAGCTTCCTCTTCTTCTCTCCTTTAATTGAAATTGAATTACAATCTTCTACCTCCCGCCCCTTGAACTCAGCATGTAAGGAAGCGCCTCAGGCCCATCTCCAGACGAGCCCGGCTTCCGTTTCAACCAACGAAGAAGTTTAAGCAAGTAATCAGGCTGCTGTCGGGGTTTTTAGACATGGAAACGCACTCACCAAGAGGCATGCGTGCGTCTGCACATGAGGTGAAGTCATTTAATGGTGGAGCTCAGTGTAGCTGAAGTAAACGTGTCTGGAAGGAGAATGTTTAAGATCAAGTTAACGATCACATGATGACCTAATAATGATAACATCATCACAACAGAATTAAAGCAAAATTTAGAATGGACGATTATTTCTGTCTTGAATTAGGGCGACTGTAGCTCGGGAGGAAGAGGAATCCTACACCAACTGGAAGATCAACAACTCGACCCCTTGAATGCCACTGCAGTCTTCATGTCCTGGAGTTCTTGAGCAACACCCTGAAGCCCAGTGTGCTGCTCCAGTGGAACCGCCATTGGGAGCAACTTGGGCTTCAGAATCCTGCTCCATGACATTTCAACATGTAGTCCAGGGGGGGTGGGTATCGAACCACCGACCTTCAGATAAGTTGGCGACCGCCCTCCCAACTGACCGTCGCCCCATTATACGGGGGGGTGGGGGGGGGGGGGGGGGGGGGGGGGGGGGGGGGGGGGGGGGGGGGGGGGGTGGTCCGCTGCTCGTCAGGGATGGCTCGAATGCAGAAAACTGATTTCACAATGTTGTTCTTGGTGAGTAAACATTATTAGCTCCACCAAGGTGGTTTTACTTTTATCCTTGTGTGTTTGTTTGTAAGCAAGATTAATGAAAAACGATGGACGGATTTGCATGAAATTTTACCGGGAGGTAGGTTTTGGAGGGGATTACAGTTTTGTGACGTAACGTCGTGACCTCACGACATTACATTATTGCGAAACAGGGCACTTTTGGAGGCTTTTAAGCAATAACGCTTAAACATATCACTTATCTGAATAAAGGTGATTTTGATCAGAACTAAGCCACTGTCATCTTTTACAATCAAGGGTATATCCCCGAAAAGTCTTCAATCCCCTTCTTTATACAAGAAATCCCCCTGACTGAACCGCTCAAATTTAATTTGAAGATATTCCCACAATATATTTCATAAAAAAAAATCTCCAAAGTGAGTCAAATATGAACAATTAGATTAATATGTGTGTAAAATATGATATAAACAAGATAGATCTCCTTAAGTAGATTCATTTGTACCAAATTTGTACTAAATCAGACCAACAGTTGAGAAATTTACCCGAAAACCTTTAGAGATAAAAGCTCCTGCTAGTGTTGGACAAAATCACGTCTTCCTCACACTAAGGTCTTTGTTGGCCATAATATTCATGACTTTTCGGGGATATAATAATGTCTACCTCGGGATCTGTTGTGCCTTGGTGGAGATTTGCGCTCTGAGTGCTTTGTGGTTATTACTATCATTATAAAATCACCCCTGTATTCCAAACAGTTCGACTTTCCAATCATCATTACCTTGATGATTGATAAAACAGGATGTTGGATTTTTTCCAACATCCTGTTATGAATTGAAAGATTAGCAGGTGGTCCACTTCTGTGAAGGTTCACTATTGTTCCAGGTCGTAACGTGTCTCACTGTGGGGTACCAGAACCTTCAAAACAGTTTTATAACTCTTCACTTACTGATTGATTTCAATTATATACTAGAATTTCTTTTGATTTCTGGCATAGTGTGCTACCGTTGAGACATGAAAGTCCACTTCCTGCTTCTGTAGATGGTCTACTGAAGGGATGACGTGGTTGAACAGAGCTGGTGGTGATCAGGTCTGGTTGGTACCTGAAAATTGAACAGTGAAATTACAGTAAAAACAAAAACAGTTAAAGGACAACAGTAAGATTTACAGTGAATTACCAAAATATCAAGAAAGAGTACAACTTTATTTTTCGAGTCAAAGGATGCTGAAAACAGAATTTTACAGTGAAAATACAAACTTTAAATACAAAAAAGCAGAAAAATAACCAAAACGTCACCATAAGATAAAAGACACCATAATATCACAAGTAAGTTGTTACCGTTAATGTATTGTTCTGTCTAAATGAGTAAATGCTCTCTCCATTAAGAAAAACATCTTTCATAACTTCAGAAATCTACGGACGGGTTAGACGGGTCTGGTGACGTTGAAGAAAAACAATTATATCATGACCACAAACGTAATAACTCATTCCCTCGAGATAATAAGTCGTTCCTACGCCTTATTAAGTCGTGGCAATGAGGTAATGACTTTATGCCACGCAAGAATAACTCATTCCCAATGTATATTAAGTCGTTCCCAAGAGAGAATAACTTCTCAAGACGTGGCCACGAGTTAATATTTTCTGTTGAACTTAGTTTGACGATGCCACACAGTTTAGTCTGGGTGTCCAGAATGTGTGGCGTTTTAGTTGTTTTAGTTTAGTAGGAGTGACAAACGTTAACCATCATTGACTGCCTTAGTTGTTTGAGGGAATCCATCTTGCATCTTTTCAAACGTTTTCCTCATTTTAAAAGTCTCATTATCAATTTCATTTTCGGTCAGTCTGTCATTTGTCTCAAGTGACTTCATCACAGAATCTCTAACCGTCACAGCTAGTGTTCAAAATACTCCAGGTATCCACGTTTACTCCAAGAAGACCTGAAAGCATGAGGTACCCTCCAGCTGATGGTTGAAGGATGAAAGGAGATCATTGATCATGTGCAGGGCCAACAGAGACCGAGTCAGAAAAATACTGAAAAAGGAGAAAAAGAAAAAGGTTGATAAAGAGATAAAAAACAGAAAAAGAATGAGTTTTGGAAGCAGGACTAAAGGGAGAATGCAAACAAAATGAAAAGAAATAGGCCTGTGCCAAGCTGTGATTTCCCAATAAGAGCTGGCTCTTCATCTGCGGCTGAAATCAGCCTTCCAGGAGAACAAAGACACTCGTTTATAGTCCGCTTTTCATCTCCCCTTTTTTTCTACATGCAAGAGAGCTTCCTCCCTTTTCTCCTCTTTCTGTCTGACACAGTGGGACGACTCTAACAACCTCACACCTCCCCTACCGCTTCACACACACACTGATTCTACATAGAGGGTGTTTGCCAGCAGCGGATGGACACACAGCACAGATGATCACTTTTTTTTTTGCAGAGGTTTTCCAGTCCCGCCCAATATTTTCCCTCTCGTCAGAATACTTTTCAAATGTTTGGATTTAAGTTTGCGCCCCTCCTGCTTAGACCTCAGTCCTCTCCCTCTCCCCAGTGCAGGTCAAGAGGCGGTGCGCTGACTCCACCACCTGCTGTCTGGTCGCACACTTACTTCCTCCGGAGTCGCACCCTGCAATCACAGCAGCAGTAAAAACCTCCTCACACTCCATTTACCTTCAGTGCAGGTGACTGCCAGGGCGCTGGGCGTTTGTGGATCTAAAGCTATGAAGAGAGGTGTAAAGGAGAAGTAGTAGAGGAAAGGAAAGAGGAGGGCTGAAAAGAGATATAATTTGTGAGCAAAATCATATGGACGACAGTGATTCAAGGCTGTTTATGCTTATTTCCATTAAGGGGAAATTGTTACGCTTCAGTGTACAGTTTTGATTTTATAACAATTTACTGCCCCTTTGTGACATCGACAGTTATAGGCAAGGCCTTTCACGATACAGTGGGGTACCCTATATAGTTTTCAATGCATTATTTGGTGCATGACTATATAGCAAAGGGACGTGAACGACTGAAAAACTTATGTTAAAAAAATTTATTGGTTCATGACGGCCCCCAAAAATCCAAAACAACCAGATTAAGCTGTCAGAAAAGATTGAAAATTGAAATGTGGTACTACTAAACACTAGTAGTCCCAGTCCCGACACTAAAAAAATTATAAAACCAAAAAATCATGAAGCTAACCTTAGTATGGTGACACATTTTGATTGTTGTGATGTTACAGGGGAGGAGGCGGGGGTTTATTGCTGGGAACAGGATAACAGACCTTGAACGGGTAACTGGCAGGTCATTACGATGTAGAGTTTTGATTACGATCAAGCGACATAGATTTTTCCATTGAAATGCGACGATGTAACGATAAGATGCTACAGGGCTACGACTATATGGGGTACCCTACTGTACCCGCTCCATAAAAGGAAATATCTTTGCCCATTTACACTCATCTACATATGATTATAGTTGTATGAGTTCAAAGTCTGTGTCCATAACCGCCCACATATCTCCATACATCCGTTCTGTTGACTTCCATAAGATGGCGTAGAGAGTTTCATTAATAACACCAGAGATGATGACAGTTGAGGAGGTGATGATTACGTACCTGATTACCAAAAAAAAAAAAGAGTTAGCAGCTTATCAGCAGTAGTGTGAAAGGTCAGGTCCGTAAACATTTGTCTTGACTTTTCCATTCCATTCCTATCCGGGTCAGGTCATGGTGTGAGTAGGCTAAGGAGGGTATTACTACAAGCAATGCTCTCCAGCTGATCCTGGGGATTCCGAGGCATTCCCAGGCCAGATGAGACTTAGAATCCCTCCAGCATTTTGGGTCTACCATGGGGTCTCCTTGGTGTTGGACTTATCTGGAAAACCTCTACGATGTATGTGGGTTTAAATTTGAAAATGATCCATGAAAAAGTTTTTGAGTAATGTCTGGAAAACAGTGTTTTTCATGAAAAAGCTCCCTCTAGTGAGTAAAATATGAATTATTAAAGTAAATCACAATGTAAACATGATGGATTTCTCCAGTCGATTCATATGCAACAGATTTGGACTAAATCGGATAATCAGTTGACAAATGATACCCCAAAACTTTTGAAGATAACGTTCCTTCTAATACGAAGGATCTTAGGCGGACCGGATGGAGGCAATGACGACTCCATAATAACTTTGACTTTTCCGGGAAATCATAATGTCTTGGCTGATTCACGTAAAACTCTACGGAGGTTTACGGCCGTAGAGTTGAAAGAGACCCGATCTAGATATAGGTGATTGCGCAGGTCCACGGAGATGGCTTGACCCGCCGCTCAGCCCCCCAATCTTGTTTGGGTTCTGGTTTATTTGTTGGAAATAACAACAACAACAACAAGAACCGTCCTCTGTAATTATTCCTTAGTGCTGCTTGACTCGCTGTAATTATACACCCACACGGAGTGTGTTCCACGCATGCACGCGTGATAGACCAATACGCGTTTTCATCTGTGTGTGTTTACGTCAGATGGACGGGGGACAACAGGGTGAGGTCTTTGTTGCTAAATGACTGTGATTTACCATCAGGCCACCCATTTAGTTTAAGGCTGCTGAGAGAGAGAGAGAGAGAGAGGGAGAGAGAGAGAGAGTGAGGGAGAGGGAAAGATAGAAAGGGAGAAAGTGTGTGAAGTGAAGACGAGGGCGATGAAGAAAGGGAGGTCAATAGGGGGTGTTTGTGTCCCTCCTTCTCCCCTCTGTGTCCTCCTGAACTGGAAGAGCACCAACCACTTTTTCTCTCTGCTTAAATATGCGCCTGGAAGCATCTGGATTTCTTCTCACAGGTGTTTGTGTGCACACGTGACTTAATTGATAGTTAGCTTGCGCCCTCCTCTCCTCCCTCCTCTCCTCCCTCCTCTCCTCCCTCCTCTCATGCAGAAACGATTCTAGCGTTCAGTTGATGTCAAATCTGGCGTACAGTGACTGTTTCTACTTTCAGGAAAGGCTTTGGTGTTTTCCGTTGTCCGTTGAAAGGTTGCAGAGTAACTGCATGTGGAAGTAACTTTTCTCACAGCTCATTTACAGTCACAAGACTTCTCTTTTAAAATCTATTTATTTAATCTAAAGAAGGTGGTTTTAGTGGTATGGCTTATAGGTGTTTATGGTATCCATCCAGCTCAGAGATTGATCCACACGCTGAAACTGTAAATAGATGATTTAATATGAAAATAGTCGGAAAACAGATTAAATATTACATTTACTATTTGCCAAGTCTGCAAATAGTAAATTTGATATTTTCTTGTTAATTAATAGGAATATTGTTGTTCTCCTTAACTTGGGTATTTTGTGAGAATTGGTTTCCAAACTTTTTTCTTTAAGTGAACAATATTGGAACACACACGTCATCACTGAACTGGGACCAGAACCAATATTGGGGATGTGGTTTTATTGTTATGGCTCATCATCTTCATCGTGCTAACTCCAAGCTTCGCAGATATCCATCAGCTCAGTCGTCATTCAGTTGTTTTTACGTTATTCTACCGACAATCCAACAACTATATCAAAACATACGGTGGTTGGCAGAGGTCACAATATACTATATGTCATGACGATTCATCACATTCCTGAAAAATCAGGAATGCGATGAATCGTCATCGCCGCAGATCCTTTGTGTTAACGCATTAACTTCACAACTGTTTCATGGATCGTTTTTCAGATTTTGAACCCACATTGACCTCAGTGCAAGGAAGAACGAGATTGATTTTTCATTTTGGGAGAGATCGGTCGTATATTTGTGGCACTAAAGGAACTTTATTGCCAAACTTCTTAGGGCCAAAATTTCACAAGATTTTGTCAGATTTTGTCCAAATTTGGTGCATATGAATTTACTTAAGCTGATCTATAATACATTCATCGTGTTTTATTCAAGTTCTTATTTTACTTACTAGGGTTAAGCTTTTTACGGAAAACACTGTTTTCAAGACAAACTTGAAAAAAATATGTCTTTGATCATTTTCAAACTTTATACAAGGGGTATTGCTTGTACAACGCAGGAGATTGGGGAACTTTTCGAGTGCACACCATTGCTGTCTGGGACGACAGCATGGGTCTAGCTATTCAAAGGTTTGGGGAAGACTACAATAAGTTATAATTATGTAAAAAGAGTTCACCATAAAGTTAATAGTAAGTTCTGCTGAGGTGTTTCCTGAGTCGTATCCATTATTAATGTCTGAACATGGTCTCTGAGGATCCGCCATTTATTATTCATGCCTAACAATTTATTTTCTTCTCTCCTAGGATCTCCTTCTGTCTCTTCCTCATCCTCCCTTCATCCATGCGTCTGGAGAAAAAGCTAATAGCAGGTGTGCTCCTCCCTCTTCATGTTGTCTCCTCCTCCTCCTCCTCCTGCCGGCCCATATTCTATCTGTCTATGGACTCTTCAGGGGTGTTAAGCACTCTATAAGTGTGTGTTTGTGTGTGTGTGTGTGTGTGTGTGTGTGTGTGTGCATCTCCTGGGAATGGTGGAAACTTGCTAAACATGTGTGTTTTTATAAATTATGCATGAAGGTTCGTCTTCCTCCTTGAGACAGTTAACGTGCGGAAATACACGGCCAGCTGACACATCACCATCAATTTCCCATTTCCATCAATAAAAAGCCAGCTGATGGCTCATTCTGCAGAGATGCAAAAATAAAATAAACTATTTAATGGTTTAACTGTTACAAAGACATAAGTATAATTGTCACTTTCTCATTCTGGTAGAAGATATGAATCAAATCAGCTTTATTTTTCTTTATTGTAGCCAGGACAAGACGTCATTGGAATTTTACGCAAACCTTTATTTGTTGTTTCCATGTTTTTGGAAGTTCAAAGCATTTAGGCATTTCAGCTTTACCAAGTTTTACACACAAGTTAACTCATAGGTTTTTATTTATTGAGTTTTCAACGGAAAGATTTGAAAGTTTGGTGTTCTGATCAGCCAGAACACCAAACTTATTAAATTATTATTAAAACTATGGGTAAAATTATATATCTGAAAAGTCGGGGATATTAAGCATTTCTCACCTCTGCCACGTCCACTGCACATCCTTCTTGTTAACACAATTACTCAAAGACCATTTCATGCATCAATTTCTAATTTTACACCCCCATTGATCATAGTTGGAGGAAGAACTGGATTTATTTTGGGAAATGTCCGTCTTATGTGTCTGACACTAGGCGTAGCTTTATGTCCAAAGTTTTCGGGCCATCATTTCTCAACTGTCGGTCTGATTTAGTCCAAATCTGTTGCATATGAATTTACTTGAGGATATATATCTATTAAATATTTTTTTTACTCTGAAAGTTCATATTTTACTCAGTAGGGGGGGTTTTTCACGAAAGATGCATTTAGATAGCTACAACTTCCTTATAGTTGGTCCAATCTAACCCAGATTTGGTGCATATGAATTAAGTGGAGGGGATCCGTCTCATATCATATTTCACACTTATAGTTCCTATTTCACTCTTAAGGGGGGGCGATTTTACAAAAAAATACTGACTTAACATTTAATTTGAGCAGTTTAATCAGGGGGTTTGCTCATACAACAAACGGGATTGGGGACTTTTCCGGGATATACAGTACCATTGCTGTTGGAGATGATGACATAGGTCTAGTAAATTCATTGTTTGGGCGCCAAAACCGCTCTGACCTGTCATGGTTCAGTCTCTGAGACCTTTGAAGGTGTGCTGCGGTATCTGACACCAAGACCTATAAGTCCTGAAGGTTGGGAGGTGAGAACGCCATGGATTGGATCCATTCGTCAAGCACATCCCACACATGCTGTATTGGATTGTTGGATGATGTGGTCCTGAGCCATTTGGTCAAAGAGGATTATCCTGCCACGGCCATCAAGTCAGGTCAGGTAAATGTATTATATAGCACCCGACAACAACAAATGTTATCTCAAAACACTTTCCAAAATGAGCAGGTCTAGACCGTATTCTTTATGGACCATTAAGAGTACAAGAATACCGTTTCTATGAAGGGATGTTGTCGGTCTGGAACAATATTAAGGTAGGTGGTAAATGTCATAACATCCACATGAATGGCAGGTACCAAGGTTTCTCAGCGGAACACAGCCTTCCCTGGCTTGCTCTCTTCCCATGATGCAGCCTGGTGCTATCTCTTACTCTGGTAAGAGACTTTTTTTTTTTTTGCACTTTATGCTTCTGTGTGATCAGACAAAAAGGCAAGCCTTCACTCCTGACATCACTCAAAGAGCTTCAGGTGCCCACAACCCCTACCACCTGTTGTATGCAATAGATGTCCTGCCTTAGACCACTTTGGCAGGTACTAGCCCAATTGACCAGTAGTTCTGGAGATGCTCTGACTCAGTCGTCCAGCCATCATCATTGGATTCTTGTGGAATTCCCTCAGATCTCTTATGGCTGCACATTATTCCTGTTTCCATCGCTTCAACTTTGAGGACACATTTCCTCCCTTACTGCCGGTCATGAAATCCATGTCATTCTATAAGGGGTATGAATATAGACAAATTCATTTGTTGTACAGTTTTTTGCTGTTGTTGGGGGGATAAGTCATCTTCAGATGACGCTCAAGATGACATCACAATGGCAGCAACTGTTGAAGTTTTTAAATCAAATCATCTCAACCATAGCGGACAATCATCACAAGGACCAAAATCTGGACAATAGCAGGCATCCACCCAGACTAGTATCTAATAGCATTTTGACTTAACAGGTAAAAAAAAAAAGGGGTACTCATTAGTTTGACACGGCTGTGACCATCAGTAAGAAATGTGATTGTAGAGTTTTACAAAGGAGATGCTGGTGGACTCGTTGAAACTCATAAACGGGTCACAGCATCACAGGAGCTTCTTTCTTGTGAAGGCCTTTATACTTCAAAGAGGTGGTGGCAATAACAAACCATGCAGAATCAGGCTTATAAAACATGCACGGTATGTCGTAAACACAGCTTTACATAAAAAGTACAGTGAGAAACCGGATGGAAATGAAGTGTCAAGAAGACGTTGGGAGGTTGGGTGCACGAGCGAGGGAAGATGTGGCACGAACAGACTGTGCTGCGGCCTTTTGCTGGCACCAGAGTGTGTGTGTGTGAATGTGTATATGTATAAGTGTGTGATGACAATCATTCTTTCCTTAGGTGCATCTAGAGGAGGGGGGTGTGGTGGGGGTTGTGTTTTTGGCAGGAGTCATTTGTGAGAGTCTGTAATTACTGGTGTAAAGATTCTTGCCAGCCGTAGAAGAATCCGACATTCATCTTATAACACACACACACACGTATACACACACACACAAACACTCACACTTAAGACTTGGGTCTAGACTCTTAAATTGTCTATTTTGATGAGAGTTTTAAGTACAAGTGAAAAAAACCCCAAAAATAAATATATTTGAGTACAATTATTTGAGACTTGTTACCTACCCAGTAGTGACTTGCATTCTAACATTTGAACTATCTATGTTGAAACTATTAAAATTCACCCCAGAGGAAAAGTTTTTCAAACACTAAGTCGACTGTCGATGATTGATGATTCTCACCATAATTATGTCACTGAAAAGTCGGCGATATTGTGAAAACATCTTTGTGTCCACGTCTGCGGCAGCAGATGCTTTGTGTTAACGAGATAACTCAAATTTAATTTTCATGGATCATTTTCAAATTTTCCACAAACATAGACCTCATTGTGAGGAAGAACTGGATTGATTTTGGGAAAGGTGGGTTGTATATTTCTGACACTAGGGGGAGCTTTATCTAAAAGTTTTTTAGGGCCATGACCTAAGAATGGCCATTTATAGTAGTAGTCCAAATTTGGTTTCTAATCAACTTGAGGAAAACTGTATATATAGTATATATTGTAGTGAAAACTGTATATATAGTATATATTGTAGTGAAAACTGTATATATTGTAGTGGGACTGTATATATTGTAGTGAAAACTGTATATATTGTATATATTGTAGTGAAAACTGTATATATAGTATATATTGTAGTGAAAACTGTATATATTGTAGTGGGACTGTATATAT
>VRLP01003178.1:0-69413 GCA_009660295.1 Lophius piscatorius
GCATTAAAGGGACAAATTATCTGAGCTTTGACTTTCCCTCTGGTGATCTCTGCTTCTCACCCACAACTTGGATGTGGATGGAGGGAATGTAAACACACATAACCTAATATGTAATGTAGCCAATATGTAATATGTAATATATGTGTTTTTTTCACTCACATGGGAAGAGAGCTGTTCTCATGCGAATTTCCAAACCTCAAGTAATTCACGGGCAGTGAGGTAATTTTTATGCATACTGCTTGATGCCAAACCGTCCCCGGTCGTTTCATTTACAGGAATATGAAAAACCCACTGCTGTCTGTGACTGACTATTTCTCTTCTCTCCCTTTTCTCTCTCTTCTCTGTCCATCCTTCGCCCCTCAGAGACCACACCTTTACACCTCTAGTGTACCCTCCTTAAGGACTTCCTCTCCTCCCTCTACTGTTGTTTGTGTCTCAGGTGTTCTTGGTCCGTGAACAGTCATGGTCCCTCATCTACACGGGCCACGCCATGCACAAAGTGCAGAGGGGGGAGAAGCTGAGGAGCGAGCAGGAAGAGAGGGATGCAATAGGGGAACATGGAGGAGACTGGAGGGCGACCAAGGGTAACTCTACCCCAAGGACAGTGGCAGAATGATAGCAACTGATGGGACTGGTCATGTTCGCCTGAAAGGATCACTGCTGCAGACTTATGTGCTGAGCATCTTCATCCGGACAGTGATGGAGGTGGTTTTAATTGTGGTGCAGTATCAATAAAGGTGGGTGTTCCTCAAGACATTATACCTGTGCAAGGTCTGGTCTCTCAACTGCTACATGTCCCGGCCCACAGAGAAAAATGTTTTAGTCGTCTTCTTGCTAGTGGTGGCCGGTGTGTCTCTACTGCTCTCGGTGTTAGAGCTCTACAAGCTGGGCTGGAACAGCATGAAGAGTAATGAACGGAAAAAGAGGACAAGAAGCAAGTACAGAGTTGTTCCGGTGGCAGTTCAGTTATATCTGTTAGTGGACCATGTCAATTTAAAAAAAAGAAAAAAAAAGACTGACGAACTGCAAAAGAAAATTTATTTTGAAGTGTGAACAGGGTAACAAGTCTGATACATGAGTGTGATACACATTTTTTACTTGTAGAAACCATTAAGCAGTGATAAAATGTTTAAGTTAGATGAGAGTGAAGCTCGAGCTGAAGTAACTTTTTGACAAAATATGACACTTATCCCAAATTGTATAGTTACCCTCAATCCCATTTTATATTTTTTCCATTATTAATTTGCCATTCTAGTTAATAATCGATCCGTGTGATTTAGATAACCAACAGTTTAATTCTCCTGCTGCACAAAAAAAACTTTAGAACGCCAGTTTGTTTTACATACTTATTACGCAATAAACTGTGAAGCTTGTCAGTGTAATGGGATATTTTATATATATATATATTTTCAGTTATTGAAGATAATGTCATGGTCCTGTTGATCTTTTTTAGTTTTAAGTTGATTTTTGATAGTTTAAAATAGTTTTTCCTGTTTTTATTTTGAAGGTTTAGTACTATTTATCCCTTCCTTTAGTTTGAGTTTTTTTTTATTAAATCAGATATTTGTTAACCATTTCCTTTTTTGCTGTGTTGTTAGCATTTGGGTCCAGTAATTAGAACCTCGCGTAACAGGTAAAGTGCATTAAAAAAGTGAAAATATATTTTCTTTCAGTGAAACATGTTTTCTATTCCTCTATTTTTCCAGATGTTGTACCAAAGATTGTAGATCGAAGGTAAGCAAACTGTTGACTGGCCAACCTAAATGCACTGAACTTGCAGGTCAATAGATCTAAGATATAACTTAAGTCTATTCAATTGCAATACACTAACAGTATTAAATACTAGAAGTATAAAATGGTGTGGATAAATCAGCATATTTTTTTTATCAGCATTTTATCAGCATTAATATAAACCTTTGTGTGGAGAAGATGAGAACATGTAGCCTGTTTTAGCTTCCCTTTGATTTGGATTTAAGGGAAAGGAGAAAAAATAGGTCCTGCTCTGCCACAAGAGGGCAGCATCGTACTTAACCTTCATCATACATGGCGTAAATGATGATCGCCTATGCCAGACGTGTCAAACTCAACGCCCGCGGCCCAAATCCTGCCCGCATAACAATTATATCCGGCCCGTGTTACAATATTTCATTTGTATAATAACTAGCCCGCTGGTATACAGTACAAACACCGCAGATACTACAAATCCCAGAATGCAATGCGATAGCCGGCACGTCAATCAATAGCGCCAGCGCTTCTCCCTGCTCCTCTTTTATCAGCATTAATCCAGTCACTCTGAAACATAAGGTTAACCCACAAAAGAGATGCACTGATTGATTTTAGATGTAATTATTAATTTGTAAAATATAGTTTTATGGCTGTAAGTGACGCCTGTGAATAAAACGTTTTCGTTGACATTATTCTGTGAAACTATGCTGATAGAGAGGGAGACACAAAAAGTAGTTATGCTGATCTATATTTATTTTTTAATCTGCAATGAATTTCCCCAATGATGTATTTGAATGATTTTGATTTATAGTGTCTCTTTCTCACTATGTGCAGAACATTTTTATATGTTACGTATATCAGTAGTTTGTACATTTATGTGAATTTTTAAGTGTAGTTTAATCCTTTATTTTACCACATAAAACATTTAGCCTACTGTAAAATTGATCTCTGTTGGTTCTGGTTCTTTCACATACACTTTTATGCAATGAACGCCATCATTACTGAATCAATGTGTAAAATTTTCTGTTGTCTTCCAGATGATTTTCTGTGTCCTTCGAGAATCCGAGTGCTTCTTATAATGTTCTGCTTAATTAACATATTTAGATGTACACGTTAGATTTATTCAGACTGAATGTCTGACCCTGAAGAATTTTGATCAACCTCCACAATATCATAAACCTCACGATTAATGCAGAAATGTTGCAAAATTAAAGATCAGTAGAAATAAAGAGGGGGAATCCCCTAATGGACAGACTGTACCTATATAGAGGAATGTTTTCTGTATTATTGTATTACTATCTCGTCCTCATTTGCATGTTCCAGTAGTATAGCCGTCAGAAATGACCTGCATGAGACAGACTTGAGAGGATGTACAGTATTTCCACAACTATCTCTTCTTATCAGCCAATTTGAACACCAATACCCATGTCGGTCTGTCACAAGCTGTAAATACGTGGAAATGGGCTGTAGATTCTACCATCTTGTTGGTTGACTGCAAATCAGATTCACCTCTGCAAAGTTAACCTCATTTCATCACCGTCTAAGATTAGTGCATATGCTTTATTCAGACTGATGACTCTGTAACATTCCTGGCATAATTTTACAATTATCCGTTGATATAAATCATGGTTCTTTAATGAATAGGTATAAGCTGTTGCCATGGAAACCATAAAAAAGAAAAACTATCAATGTTTTAATAGAAAAAAAGCACCTCCCCAGAATATAGCTAATGCGTCTGCACAATTGCTGAAGATAAAGTACATGGATGGTTTTAAATGAATCTGGAAAAGCAATCCAAACTCATAGGACAGGCTGAATATTTTTCCATAACATGAGAGGGATAAACATTTTAGAAATACCAAAAAAGAGATTAGGACCTAAGCAAAAATGTTTAATAGTACCAGTGCTGTTCAGAAATTCTGAGATCAATAATTCAAATGATTTAGATAACAATGTTTGGAAATCATTGGATTTACTGTGTCAAATTTGTCAAAATTCTAAATTCCATTGCACCCAACTTACTTAGAAAAATACTAGACTGGATTCCTCTGGAATGTAGTGAGTCATACAGCAAATACTTTGCTGTGGCTTTTTTTTTTTTTTTATCCGTAAAAAGATTACATGTCTGAGGTCAGTACATTTTGTCTTTTTTAAGATATCAAACTTTGGCTTTAGATCAATATGACACCAGTTACCAAAAATAAATATAGTTCATTTATAAGTTCATAAGTAATAATAAGTTCATTTATAAGTAAAGATAAGGTGAATTTCAAAGTAAACTTTATGTTGCAAGTATACTTATATTATTGCATTAATAGTACACGTTCAAATGTACTATTATAATACTTCTTGGGATTTAATTGTGCTGCTTTAAAATTTGGAAAAGTTGTACTTTTCCTTTTAGTCTAAGAGTTTTAAACTTTTTGATTTGCATCTAAGTTTTAGTTTGCACTGAAATTAGAATAATAGAGTATCCTTTATTAGTCACATTTAGTCAATGAGAGGATATTTGGGTTTACAGTGTGTTCACTAGTTAAAAGATTAAGGACAAGCACTGTTTATTCAAAGAAAACTTAAGACTTTTCATGTCAGTATAATACAAGTCTACTGAAGTATGGTTATGAAAAATAATCAATAAACCTGGTAAGTACGTAAAATGTATGCTCCATGTGTACTCTTGGGTTTTTTTTGGTTAAAAGAAGTTTACCAATTTCCCACTTGAATCCACTTTTTTGAAAGGGACACGACACCTCTAAGGAGAAGAACCAGAAGAACTAGACACACAGGGGAGGGGAAGTAAAAGTATGAGAAGACTGACTGTAGTGAGGATTCTGGGAACAGTAGTTATAAATCTATAGCTAACTGCCAGTTTATTGTTAAGTGGTATCTGTTGCCCTGAAGTTGCCCACACCACCCTCGCCATCAACCGGTTATAGCTGATGAATGACCAATTCATGTGCTGCATCATCCTATGGCTGGGTTCAAAAACCGATTGCGTCACAGCTACGCGACAAGGCATGTCCCATTTCGACAGCTTCTTCAAATGCAACCTAAAAATATGACCCTCTTTATCCGGGCTCCCCAAATTCTCTAAAGTATGTTCAAAACAGTGATGCAAGGATCCTGAAGAGAGTTCGTAAATACGATGAAGGGAATTCTTCATTCCGTTCATTGGCTTCCCATCTCCACCAGGATTGATTATAAGATCTCTCTCCACACTCACAAGTGCATCCATGGCAACGCACCCCAAGAACTACTTACCCCACTGACCTCAACACGATCCCTCCGTTCTACCCACTCATACCGCTTCCTCCTTCCCCGGACTAAATCAGCACCATGGGTGATTGGGCCTTCTGTTCTTCTGCCCCTCGTCTGTGGAATGCCCTCCCTGACCATCTGAGGGTTCCACGGACGACTGACACATTAAAAAAAGGACTTAAAACTTTCCTTTTTAGCAGAACCTATAACTTTTAATTATCATTGCTGCTTTTTGGTCATGTTTTTATATAGTTATTATTATATTTTTTATTGATGCTTTTATCTGCTTTTATCTTGTAGCACTTTGATATATGATCCAAATGTAAAGTGCGTTATAAATTAAATGTATTATTATTATTATTATGTGTAACGTTTAGCTTTTTCCTCCCAAAACGTCGTGACCGGTAGAATAGACGCCCTATAGAAGTACACGACCGAAAGTGAAGCGTCTCAATTAGGTACAAACAGAAATACAATACGTTTCTTTCAACTTTAATGACTTAATTCTTGTTGCTATGAAGCTGCTTCCACAACTATCAATACCGCATCTATCTTATCCGGCGGTGTTATTATTTCTTTTATGCCAAAGCATTTAAAAATAATCATACTACGCTGTTCTATAACTTTAACAGCGACAAATCATCAATTAATGATCAGCTGCGAGTGTTGCTAGCCAACAGGAAGGATGCGTCGCAACTTAACCGGAAGTACTGAAATAATTTGACGTAGGACGAATCGCCTCTCTCTTGTGTCCTTCGAAGGATACACCACCCGAACAGATACACCGCTCGTGTCCACGAGAAGTGACCATTCACCGGGGGCTCTGTCTGTTAAACGTTACTGAAGAGGGTAAAATAATAAGTTATTTTCATTTTGTCATGGTTTATTGATGAGGTTTGATGCTGTCTTGTTGTTTTGTAACTATTTAGAATACGAGCCGAGGTGATTAGAATTAATTGAGTCAGCTAGCTAGTTGAGAAAGGGTTAACATTAGTTTTGTTGTCCCAACGTGCTTCGGTTAGCATCGAGTTTGGTTCGAAACGAGTTAAGCAAGTGTGTTTACTGACTTAGCAGCATGAATAGGCACTTTTTTTTATTATATGCCACAAGGACATATTATTAAGTTTCACAAATGTAATTAGAAATGTCTTTACTCCGCTCAAACAGAATGAGACACCAACCGGTACCAGAGCTGGGTGTCGCAGTCATTAGCCGTCATCTAACTATGATCATATCTAACGTCAAAATATTAGAGCTAGACGCTCTTATTGATTGACTGTGTGCAGAAGGGACTGGGGTGCTTACTGCCTTAGTTCAGCCATCGTTACTGCAATCCCTACCTGTCATCGCTGGAATGCTAGGTTGAATAATTTTATTACCTGACGCAGGTTAGTACATACTACATAGGAAGTATAGCTATTGAATTAATCTACTAAATATATGAAAGATGACAAATAACATATTTTGACAGTTTTCTGACATGTTTTTCAGTGATGAAATGTTAAAATTGATTTTATTGTTGTACTTTTTCTTTTTGTTTCATCATGATAATTCTAAAAGCTATGAATGATTATAATTTTGGGAGAGATTTGTCAGTCCCAGGGAGGAATTGGCTGCAGTTACATAGTATTTGCTTCTTACTTTATTGACAAGGCCTACAATGATTGCACCCTACTCATAACGTGTCACACATCAATGCTTGATGTGGAGCCAGGTAATGCTCCAGATCTGGTCCATCCACAATATTAACAATGACAAGGCCTAAGGGGAATTTACTTTTGTGGGATAAGTATTAATAATGGTACAGACTTGAGTTATGAATAGTGTAGCCCAAAACTGTTGCTAATTCAGATAGTTATGATAGTTAATGCATCTTCAAAAATACTTAGCTAAATCATGAAGAAAACCACAGTGTATGACATATCACTTTTCTTTTCAAACAATCAAACATAATTATAATAATGATGATTGTATTAAATGTTTTTCCCTTTTGACATACATTTTTATAGAGCAAACAATGAATCTGCTAAGTGACATCAATTTTATGATTTTTATTGAAAATAATCAATTTTAGCTTTTTACTAAAAAGTACAGAACTGGTTTGAGCAAGTGTGTAGCAAAGCTGCAGTTTAACATGGGGCAGATCGAACTTTCCTGAATGCCATCTTATTTTTTCTGTTACGGCATCATTATAACATGTCATCTTGATCTTAATATTAACGCTAACAAAAAAAAAATATTGATCTGTATTTCTGACAGAACAGCCATGATGAATCATTGGATCAAGACAGGGGTTTTAGGTTCAGTGACTGTGGCGTTTGGCTCAATACTATGGTCGCAAAAGAACACTGAATCGGATCAGTTTGCTTCTAGTTGCACAGCTGTTGACCAAAATGCCAGCTCTCCCTATGAAATTAAATTGGTCCAAGTCCTATTCCGACATGGTGCTCGAACGCCGCTTAAGTCAATACCTGATGTGATGGAGGTAAACATTTTCTTTTGCATTTCATCAGCTCATTTTGCTTTGGTGTCTAAAACTATAAAAAGTTGCACATCTGTACATATTAATGACCATTATGCAATTCTTTGTCTGGGCACATATGTCTCATCCAAGGCCCAATGGGTACCACAACTGTTGGAGCCTCCAGCGCACACCCACATCAACTATGTAGTGAAAGATCTTCATGGTGGCCCCAAACCTCCTGCTCCTGTGGAAGACCGCTATCGGAGTAACAAACTCACCGTGAGTTTGTGTGTTTTGTGGTTTCGAATATAGTCAAATATCAAATACACACAGGAAAACCAGAATATTGTCATACCCGACATGTAAGTATGTAGTAGTTGGAGAGTCACAGTAACATAATATTCCATGTTGGTGCGCGCCTGCAACGACCTTGAAATCATGCAAACGTGTAAAGTTTATCTGGACACTTACTGGGACAAGAGTCCCCGATGATGATGTTTGTTGCATTTGTCTTCATTCAACTGAATAACTGCCCTCCGGATCCAGTGCATATTCCCCCAATTACATCAGAGCGGGTTTATTAATCTGTAATAACTTATAACCTGCTTGTAGATCTTCAAAGTGAAATTGTGTCCCATTTGCGAGCCACAGTGTCAATGGAAGTGATATATTCCTGTGCTGACTTTGTTGCTAAGCTAAAGAGGTTTACCGCACCGGATTTAGCTCAGAAAAAGAAATCCCACAGTATGGATTCTTGCTGTCCTCGTATCACATTCAATCTGGATTTCTGCATGCCATCGGAGGTGTTGGGCCACATCTGTGAATAAAACTGGATACCGTTTGTCACAGGGTGGGGCGTTCCCTGGTCAGCTGACCACAGTAGGCATGCAGCAGCTGTATGAGCTTGGCACGAGGCTGAGGAGGAGATACATCGAGGAGACTCAATTCCTCAACTCCTCCTTTACCCCCGCCGAGGTCTAGTGAGTGTATCATTTTCTGCTTTTCAATGTTAAATAGGCATAAGACGTAAGACATCAAACTAAAACCTTCATGATTTTCATGTAGGCCACCTTCCTGTACCTTCTTTGCCATTTTTAGTGTGCGCTCAACTAACATTGTAAGGACCATTGAATCTGCCAAGTGCCTGGTAGCAGGCCTCTTCGAGCAGAAACAAGAAGGTAGGGTATAAATGCATGTTTACAAGATGTCACTTAATCAATTCCCATCTTATTTGTTTTTTTTTCATTTTCTTTTACTTGGAAGACATTTTGCCTATATTAACTACGGATGCAGAGTCTGAAATCCTGTATCCTAACTACCAGGGATGCATAATGCTGAAAAACCTTTTCAGGTATGTAGAGTATAGTTTAATACCAGGTAAATAGACACATCAAATTATAAACTCCATACCCAAAATTGGAAAATGCGTTGAAATTCTAAGCTGATGTGCAAAATTTTAAGCTGAGTTTGGATACCACTGACAGGTTGTCATGGTATGTCTTTGTTTGGTGGCTTACACTGTGTGTGTTCTGTGTAGCACCCGCTGGGCAGAGTTTGCCACTCTAACAGACATTGCAGAAGACATGCAGAGCATCAAGAGCGCACTGGGCATTGCTGCTCACCAGAACACTGACTTCGTCCTCATTAGGGACGACATGGTTGCCAGAGAGGTAATAATGCCACACCATGATTCATGACTTCTATTAGTACTCACAACGTGCTCTCAGGATACATGCCATCATTAACGGGACTTGGCCTGGCCAGAGGTGGAAAACCACAAGATGTCTAGTTATGTAAGATGGCACTCTGTAATAGAGTTTATAAAGTTTCTATCAACTTCCATTAGTCAGCGTGATTTGAGCTCAGTGATACTCTGTGTTCAACGCTCTATTTGAAGATATTCTAAATGTCCCATTGAATTCCATATTACATAGATAGTAAATCTCAAATTCATTACTGGATGAGAAATGGAAAATAATTTAACATCGTTTTATGAGTAGTGTGGTGTCAGGCTTTAGAAGAGCATTTTTCGACATGTTAAAATTGTACTGTGGAGCAACTAGAGGATCATGGCTAGAGAGGCATCTTCATTGTGCTTTTCTGAACTTTCTCTCCCCTGTCACTGCCCGAGTCGGACACTAAAGCTCTTCTTCAGACTCATTATAATAAATGTTATCACATTCAGCTGTAACCTGTTACAACTAATTCAAACTAACCAAATACAGCCATACTTAACAGTCAAAACAGCTGCACTCCACTAAGATTAAAGCTTTTTTCTTTCACTCTGTAAGATTCTGTTAAATAAATGCCATTGTAGAAAATAACTGATGAAAGGTTAAATGACAAATCTGGTGAAATCAAAAGATCTGGAGAAAGGTGCGAGAAACCTTAAGACGTTTCCTGTTGAGGTTTTGTGTTGCTTAACAGCAGAGCTGATACTGACCACGCAACGTCTCTGAACATTACCAGACGCACGGTTTACCCTACCCACCGTTGCTCGACACCTGGAGGAATAAAGTGGAGCAGAGAGCTTTGGACATGATGTTGCATTTGTTCGAACCCAGCAAGAGGTTAGATTAAATTGGACTTGCACTGTCAGTCCTACATCAACCCTAAATCCACCTTTTAATTTTGGTGCTGTGTATTTGGCAGGGAGAGCTTTCAGCTGTCTGTGGGACCCATTCTGCACCTTCTTTTATCCAACATTGAGGAGAATCTACAAGGCACCTCACCAGACAGGTTGGACACCTCCAGATGGTTACACCCATGTCTTGCAGAAACCTGACTGTTTGGTTATTGAATTTGGTCTATTGAAACCCCTCAAACAGGAAGTTGTTTCTCTACTCTGCTCACGACACAACTTTGATTCCCTGTCTGTCGGCTCTCGGGATATTTGACATGAGATGGCCCCCATTTGCTGCTGATATAACCGTGGAGCTGCTCCAACACCTGCAGACTAACGACACTTTTGTGAAGGTGTCATACTTGGGCCAGGTAGGATGATAAAGATAATTTTGTAAGCTATTGTATTTTCTCCTTGGCTTTTTTCCCTCTATGTTCTTTGTTTTTCTTTAGGACCAGCTCATAGCAGGTTGTAGTGGAGTCTACTGCCCCCTGGAGGAATTCAAACAGGCCCTCTCTGCATACTCGCTAAGCTCTGAACTCTACCAGTCACGTTGTAGCGACTCTGAAGGCCTGACCAAGCTTTGAACTTTTTAACAAACCTTGGTGTCTCATCACAGAGCTCACCTCGGAACCAACCTCTATCAAAAATGTTCTTCATCCAGCCAGTCCACTCAATACATCATGATAAATTTTCATGGCCTCTTAGAAATGTAGTTCACCCCAGACCTCATATCGTAATTCATCATGTCCATGTAACAACGGCAGTAAATTGTTCCTTAAAGGCAGATTAAACGAGTGATCAATGGACGTGTGTGCCATTTTGCTAGTCAGTGCGTGACAGAGATCAGATGTTTTGTGCATTGACGTCAGCACTTAATCCATCCCTTTGATAAAGGATCATTCTGTTTTTGTTATCAACAATTAACAAGTTAGACCAACATGTATACCCTGCACCTTCATAAATCTAAAACAGTGCTGCTCTTCTTACAACATAAGTACTTTGAGAGAACTTAGACCATTTTCATTAAATCACAATAAAAAGAACATTTCGAAACACTTCAGCTTCTGTAAGTATTTGGAATGGTTTTTGCATACAGCACAGGGGAATGAATGTTATCAGACTTCACTTATGGAGCGTGAGGCGTTGAAATGAAAGATATCAGGGTGGTCTTCAAATGTTAAATCTCTTACCAATGTTGTATCATCGTCTGTTTTTACAAACTCTCACATTGAATCATGTCATTCCTTTATGTCCTGTTTCCCACCATTACTAACAGTAGTACATGGGTAGTTTGAAAACTTAACTATAAAGGGAACAGACCACAGCAATATAAACCTGACTTACTGTACTATAAACATCATACCTCACCTGGGGGTGGGTTTCATCCTGTTGCCTAAAATGTAAATGATTGGATTGTTGAGGCACAAATAAAGATTTGAATCAAATGTTAAGTCTCTCTCTCACTTCAAAGGTAATTTCACTGTACCAGGTAAGTGAAATCTCAAAATGTCAGTTACCCAAGCACAGCTATTATAGAAAGGTGATATCCTCTGAGTTCCTCCTGACGAAAGGTGAACTTTGAAATACTGTATCTTAATCTGACTCACTCTTTGTTCAAGCTAAATGTTGGTGAGCTGGTTTGACGTGTAGTATGACAAAAACAAGCTCCGATCAACATCAATGCCAACATGTGAATAATGTGAGTCATATGGACATGCAGACATATTCCATAGACGACATGTGTATACCAAAACAATATATTTTATTTGTAGTCCATCACCACAGCCCCGGTAGGCTATTCTGCACCAAAGCCAATGGAGAAACACATGACAAGCTTATACAATAGAGAAAAGAGAGGAAGTCAACTGGATGGAAAGCAGTATGTGTTTACATTTCTGTGTCTTACTCTGGACACTACACCTGCTGTATTAATTTTCATCATATTAACCAGATCCAATTAGCTGTAGAATACCCAGCATACCTGCTCTGGCATTCATCCATTCCTGTCCCACTCTGCTGACCGTTTGGAGATTTATTGCTGTGGGAATGATTATTACCCAGAGTCAACAAGAGTCAAAACAAAACAGGAACACAACAGGAACAAGGAAAACACACAAAGCACATCTGGGTATTAGTAATATTATTCACGCTGCCAAAAAGTTGAGTCCTGAAGGTTTTGCAGCATCGGGTCCAATGTCGTCCACGATCTGAAGTGGACTGCATTATCGCTGTGTTGCAAAGCTGCCAGGATCCTCGCACATTATGCCTTGCTAACAATGGTAAAAATAGAGAAAGAAGACGCTTTCTGCAAACTGTCCATGTTTGTGCTTTTTTTTAATAATACTATTATCTTAATGAGGTCATAGTTTGGTTTGTTATACACTGGAGTTACAAAGGAAATTAAAATAGACTAAAATTCGAATAGCCCACCAATGGTAAACAGTACAGTATTTTTAGGGGGCATTCCTCCCCCAATGAAAGTTGGGTAAGAGGAGTTGAGAGGTCACTGATAGAATGCCTATACATACAGACACATACATACATACCACACAAACATACGGTCTGCCAGGCACACACACTCACACGTATATACTGTACAAACAGTCAAAACAATGGCGTGAGAGACGAGATGGAAGTTCCACTAAAGTCTTCACAAAGCACAAATTCTTCTCATTCCTTTTCTCATGTTACATACCACTTTCATGACATTTGTTTTTTAGATTTGAAAAAAAAGGAGACATATACTGTAGCATCTCCACGCTGACTCGTCAGGTTGATTCCTCTTTGATGTTTGAAGTCGTCTTTACAGTCAGATAATCAAAAAACACAAGAATAGTTTCTGCGAAATTGATGCACAACAATCCCCGTACATTCTGAAGTTCATGAGTCAAAATCAAACGTCTTGTTGCAAAAGTACTCCAATATGGGCCTGTGTCCCGGGTCTCAACTTAAATAGTTCCCGCAGGACATTACTAGGTGACTGGTTAGCTCCATTCTGTCCATCTCTTGGTAGTCCTCTCTCTCTCTCTCTCTCTCTCTCGTTATACTTCCTTTCCTAGAGTCAAACAGAGTTCTCTTAATCTCCACACCACATTACCATAACTCCATCCTTGCGTGATGTCCAAGAACATTCTGGATACAAGGTTTCTGTTGGTTTAGAACATTCCAGGGCCCGGACTGAACCCCATGTCCATGTCACGCGGCCTCATCTGACCCCCCATCATCATTGTCTGCTGTGGGGGGCCACCCATGCCCTGCAGTGACATTATCATGTTAGGTGAACCGCCCGGGCCTGGATGGGCCATTTGTCTCGCCTGCATCATCCCTCCCGGACCCCCAGGCGACATCATCCTGTGCTGGGGGCCCATCATACCTTGGCCCATGAATCCTGGTGGCCGCATGGAGTTATGGCCAGGGTTTCCCATTGGCATGTCTTGGGGGACCATCCCCCCACCAGGCCCCCCTGCCATCCCCCCCATCCCCTGCATGGACATCCCCATCCGTGGAGGACCGTCACCCATCATGCTCTGCATGGGGAAGCCAGATGGGTGTGGTGGTTTTACCCCAGGATTGTCTCCTCCACCTCGGGGAAAGTAAGACAGAGTCTGACTGGGTTTCTCTGACGGGATTATCCTGGACAGGTCAAACTCGGGTATTCCAGACGCTCCCGGTCGCATCACTTCATGAAGGTCCGCGTCACTGAATCCACCTTGCATGTTGTTGAATTCTGGTCCTCCAGGGGTGTTGGGTTTGCACATAACGCCATCACCCCCTCCCCCATGTGACATGCTAACCATCCGTCCACCCATTGGACCTCCCTCTCCCTGGAAGCCCATGGGATGGCCAGGGAAACCTTGGGGACCAGGGCCATTGTGCGGGGAGAAAGGTCCTTGCTGGGACGGGGACTGGGTGAGCGGGTATGCTTGGCTTCTGTGAGGGTACCCTATGCGTCCCTGGGGCATCATTTGTGGGTTTCCCATACCAGGGTCTTGTGGATTTGGTGGTATCATCATGCCATGAGGAACCATGCCTGGGCCCATATTAGGAGCATTGGGAGAGGGCATCTGCGGGGGCATTCCATGGGAGAGGGGCTGGGACCCCATTGGATTCATACCCAGAGGGCTGAGGGCTGACATGGGTCCAGCATTTCCAGGTCCCATCATACGTGGATTGCCTTGGTGATTCATTGCCATTCCTGTACATATGAAACAGAAAAAAGTGATTATATATTAAGGATATATACTAAAATAAAAAACAGATTTAGAACAAGATTTAGTCAAACAGATGTAAGTAAAGATTATAAATAATCTAAATAAGACCTAATAGTTGCCGGAGTTGACTAACAAACAGGATATTTTCTTACCATTATTGTTAACGGATGGGAGATTGGGGGAGCGGGCCGGGGGTGAGTCATCATCTGAACTGGCAACAGTCTTTATGGCATCATGGTAAAGTGGGGTGGAGCTGGGCATTGCAAATTTGGACATGCGTGACATCATGATGGAGAGGGGGTTCTGGGACAGAGTTGGCTCCGGGGGTATGTTGTATGGGCTGCCAGATGGGACATTGCCTGGGAGAGACATGGGGCCAGATGGAGCTCCTGATGAGGGAGGAGCAGAGGGAGGGCCGTTACCACCTATAAGACGACATGACGGGCAAAGAGTTGACATAAAAAAAGTAGTAAAAAGCTTAGAAGTAGACTTTTTACTCTCTGGCAGATTGTTTTTATCTGTGGCCATCAATTGGATCCAGTTTATATGACCACAAGAGGGAGCCACTGGACTGTAACCCACCCAACCCCCAACCCTCAGACAGATGTGTTAATATGAAAGAGTGATGCCCTCATTCATCAATCAGTATGGCGATAGACAGCTTCCATACCGACTTTGTTTTCAGGCTTTAGGATTTATTGACTAATTATTTTTTCAAAGGACTAAAAGGGCTCAAGTCTGACGGGTTCCTAACACGTGATACTACCAATCACTAAAAAATTTGCTGACCTTGAATACAAATTATAATCAATACCAAACCTCTCAGATTAGAAATATTAACTGAACAATGCAATGAAAAGAAGAGGAAGCAGAAACAAAGCTGTTAATGAAAACAAAAGGATATTTATACCTTGCTCCATGTTCCCCATCATGTTTGGTGAGGTGATACTATGGGGAGGCTTGCCACCCTGAGGTGGCACTCCAGGACTCTGCATTGGTGGTTTAGGTGAGGAAGCCCATCCTGGAGAGGGGTTAGGAAGAGAAGGAGACCTCATATGGACAGGAGAGGCACCAGCTGATCCCATCATAGAGTGGGGGGATTTCATTGGTGCTGAAGATGGAGGAGCTGGAGGGGCACTGGGACCTGTGGGACCAGTGAGCATACCAGCCAGCTGGGACGGCGTCTGAGGAGATTTAAGGTTTCCAGACGGAGAGCCCATCATGGGGGACTGCACTTGCCTTAGAGGAGGGGACTTAAGAGGGTTGACGCTGGGAGAGTTTCCCCCTCCTACTTGGACATTTAGATCTGCTGGCTTGCGGCCCCTCTGACCTTGCGAAGGACCACCAGCAGAGGGGAGGTGGTTAATGCGGCCATTCCCTCCGGTTGGCGTCGATCTGTGCTCTGGACCAAAAGCCTGGTCTCCATGTGGACCCCTCATTCCTCCAGGACCTACTGGGAAAGACCGTCCAGGTCCCATTGGAAAGTCTCCTGGCTGTGTCTGCTCAGGGAAGGGAGGGCCCTGCATGGGCCTGCCTTGAGGGCCCATGTTCTCAATTGGAGGTCCTCCGCCTCCTCTCATTCTCATAATTTCTTCAGGACTTATATTCAAACCAGGATCTCGTAGTTTGGAAGGGTGCATATGGGGTCCTGGACCAGGACCGGGCCCCATGCCAAACTCAGGCCCCATTTCCCTTGCTCCCATTCCCTGGAGTCGAGAGGATGGACTCATAGGACCCTCACCAGGCATTCTGGGGAATATACCCAAGCCATTACCGGGTTCCATTCCACCTCTTTGATGCCCCATCATCCTTTGCATGTCCATTATCATCCCAGGAGGGAGACCCTTCTCTCCACCCATACCTTGGTGGAACATAGCTTCTTGGACCGACTGAGGATTTGGGAAACGCTCAGCTCGACTTCCTGGACCAGCAAACATTCCTCCAGGTCCTCCAGGGAAGCCTCGTGCATCTCCCATACGGGGAGGCATGTCTTCGGGCCAGCCCATTCCAGGCCTTGGGGGTCCC
This sequence comes from Lophius piscatorius, assembly GCA_009660295.1. Classification (NCBI taxonomy): domain Eukaryota; kingdom Metazoa; phylum Chordata; class Actinopteri; order Lophiiformes; family Lophiidae; genus Lophius; species Lophius piscatorius. The sequence continues at coordinate 16,310 of VRLP01003178.1, forward strand.
TCCATTTCAGGATTCATCATACCAGAGAAGCCAGGCATCCTCTGCATATGTGGGGGCATTCCTCTGGGACCAGGACCCATGCGCTCCTGGTAGTGCTCCGGGGGACCACCAGGTCCTCCCCACATCTCCCCTGGACCCATCTGATAAGGAGGCGGGGGCCCTCGTATCATGCCACGTGGGCCATGGGGGTGCATCATCATGTCTGGAGGAAGTGGCCGGTGCTGCATTTCTTGTTTCTTCCTTTTCTCTTCATAAAACTCTTGCTGAAGCTTCAACCAAGCCACCTGCTCTGGGGTCATCTGATCTCCATCACAGCCCCCTGGCCCAACCATGTGTGCACTCATTTCATCTTGCGGAAACGGGGGCATGTCCCTGGGACCATGGGGTGGGCCAAAGGGTGGCCCCTGTGGACGAGGTCCTCCTGGCCCACCTGGTGGTCCAAGGCTCTGAGACTGGGCCATCATAGCCTGTAGAGGTCCCTGCTCAGACCTACGGGGTGCACCATCAGGGCCTCCATCATGGGGACCACCATGGGACTGCTGGGGCCCAGCTGGCGGAGCATCACGGTCATCAGGGAAAAGCATGCGCTGGATATCTCGCAAGGTCTGCAAAGAGCGCTGCCTATGCTCCAACTGTTCTTGGGACAAACCTTCTGTGTTGGCTTCCATGTTTAACAGCTCCTGGGCCAGTTGTTGTTGTTGCTGTTGTTGCTGGGGTGTCAGACCCGTCCCACCAGAGCCTCCACCCTGTCCTCCGTCTCCTACTGTTGGAGGGTTTAGGCCTGCTTCTACTTGGGTTACAGGGGCCTGTTCAATTGTTGCAGTAGAGTTATTTGGGCTACTGCCAGGAAGATTTTTGGATTCCATGCCTGCAGTGGAGGACCCTTCCTGTGAAAGAACACCAGGTTGGTTCCCTTGGCTTGAGGGCTGAGATGGGGCCGGCTCTGCCATGCCAGATAAGGACGGCTTTGATCCAGGTTGGTGGCTCTGTTCTTGCGCATGGGAAGCGGGTTGCTGGGGAGGCTTGGAGTCGTTTCGGAGGGCACTTGCAGCATTGTTCTTTAACACAGAGAGACAGAAGTCAGATTGCTCTTCAGTACTGTCATGTGACACACTGGTAAAAAGGTGCATGTGTATGATTCTGTGTGTGTCTTTACCAGGAGGTGAGCTTTGTCCTTGCTGTTGGAGATATTTTTCATGTGAAAGGTGATGATGTTTTCTGTATGGCCAGTTAGAACTGCATCAGCTGCCCTGAAGACAGGAAAGCAGTTGTCAGATACTCAAAAGACACAATAAGCGTGTGCGTGCGTGTATGTGTGTGTAATTGAGAGGCAGATAGTGGGATGAATGAGTACTAGACAGAGCCATGAAGGTAAAAGCAAGGTCATAAGACTAAGTAAACTGTTGTGCACACATACTTTTAAACAAACATCCACATCTTTGATATCTAATTCCCTACCAAGGGGTTAATCAAAGCCAAATGTGTACTCCCACATGTTTGTGCAGTTAAAATGGATTTAGGCTATGACTGGAAAAAAAGTTGTTGGAGGAAAGAAAAGAGGGGGAAGCAAAGTTGCGACACGCATCAAATATGACACCAACCTCTGAAGACAGGGGAAGAGAGATATAATTGAGGTCTAAGAATTGAGATGATGCATTAATAACTAAGTCATAACAAGGAGACATAGATTTAAATATAAACACTACTCACTGAATGAATGTGAAATACAGATATAAGAAGATACATATAAAATATGTACTAAAAATTCTTTGTTTGAGTACCAGATTATAGCTAAGGAAGAAATGTAGGACCTGAAATAGTATGTAAGATACTCGCCACAGTCGATAATAGTAACTCTCAGTTTCCTTACTTGTTGGCCATCTCTGTGGTGAAGACATAAACAAGTTTTGAGCCTGGTTTCTGGCCAGTAGGAGGTTCTGTTGTGGATCCCTGGCCTCCCATTGTATTATGGGAGGGTGTAGAGGAGCGACTTAGTCCAGCGTTGGAGGTAGAATGTGTGACCGAGTCCTGGGATTTCACGTCACTGGAGTTACAGTCTGCAGGGACACAACAAGAAAGACTGGAGTTTAGTACTGGGAAACGCAGTCCTTCTGAAAGCTGTCATGAGTCAAGTTGGTCAGCCAAGGAAATCTAAAGCTGGGCTTACACTGCACGCCTTTAGAGTCATGGACGTTTAATTTCAACTCACACTGTATGACTCAAACGTTTGCAGAAAGCTCACAATGGGAGTGCTCAAACTGTGCAAACGGTCCAGCTTCTGCAGCCTTTTGTCGCTACTTACAATTGTCATGGCATAAATAAAAACTGTGTTTGTTTGCACCATGCTATCAAGACAGAAACGATCTGTCTTGATTATTTTTTCCCATCCTGTGTGGCGAAACTCCAGCATATCTGGACTCGTATGTGTCTACAAAGCCGTGGGCTGGTCTATTTTGCAGAGACCTGGAGGTAAGCGAGGTACGTTTGACTCCATAGAGTGTTAACTTTATATCAAGTATCGCTCTGACAGCTGTGAACCTTTCTTATTCGTCCTTGCTTATTAGCAGGAAACTGCAATTTCTATTTTATGACTACTAATCATTTTTATTATTAAAACGCATTGTGTCACCATGGCAACTCAGACGCTCCACCACTTCTCATAGGAACAGTGAGAAAAGAAGGCCCTGATGTCAGCCGATCGAGTTGAGACCCTGCCAAAATTCTAACATGCCAGAAAACCTTTCGGTCATCTGACCCATGCAGATGGGCTGCCTAACAGCAATCATGACCCGCGTACACTGCGCGACAAACAACAAAAGACTGACACCGTCAGACGGCCCGGAAGTCCTAAGGGTCATTTGGAAGTATGAACCGGGCTCAAATCTTACAGTGTACGCCCTGATTTAACACACTTACTGAAGAATCCTTTGTCATCTTCGTCACTTTCTCCTCCAGAGCACCAGTCAGCTCCACTGTACGGCTGCCTCCTCTCTGCAACACACATCCTCTTCACCCTGCTGTTGTCTGCACGCACGCACGCACACACACACACACAAATATCAGTGAGATTGATTGATCTTGAGATCTTTGTGACTGACAGTGAAGGACTGTAAAGTAAAACATATCCAATTGTTAAGTTTTCTGGGCATTGTTTTGTACACACAAGGGGAAATAAAGATTATGTATGTGTGGCGATAATGACTTCAAAATCTTTATCACTTTTATTTCAAACTTTGAACTAGATTACGATTAACAAGTCAATTATTTTGGGTTTTTTTTACACCGCCTGCAAGGCTCTTAGACCAGGTTGGCATTGCAAATATTCTGGGCGTTTAAAAGCTGGTATGTTTTGTTAAAAGAAGTTCATGTCTGCAAATTTTCTCTTGCGTGAGATCCCGTGCAGAGAGCATATTCCTTTGGGCACAAAATCATTTTTAGCCGGATCAGAAACAACACAAAGTAATGTAAGGTTTAGACCAATCTCCATCATCCTGCCTGACCAGAGATCAAAATTGGCGTCCAAGCACGAAACAGATTTTGGTTCAGTTTTCTCACACCAAATCGTATACATGTTGGGCACTGTTGATTGGGGAAAACATTTTAGTGATGGCACAGTGAATCTTTTGTCAAGGACTCTAACAAGATATTTTGACCTTGCCGTTTTCCACAGTAGCTACGGGAACCATATCCCTCATACTGTATTATCAATGGCATCTGTTATTTCGAACATCTTTTTGAAACCAGTGCATATTGTGTGGTATTTGTAAAATGTGTTTGGGTTAGCTGCATTGTGGTTCTAGTTCTTAAGCACTACCTTTTTTTTTTTTTTTTTTTTTTTTTTTTTTTTTTAAAAGTAATGCCCTTCTCATACTCAACACTGTGATTGTTTTTGAATTTGTGGTGTTGTATTTGGGCACTGAAATAGCTTTTCTGCTTTACTTATGATTGAAATCTTTTAATTCAATGTCGTCTTCACTGAAGCCAAAATCTGACGTTCTTTAGGTCTGCCAAACACACAGGGTGTAATGTGAAAGGGGATAGTCCGTGAACACATGTATTGAGGAAAACTTAAATCCACATGATAGGATTGCATCAGAGGTTCTAAATACCATCTTTAGATTTTTCTGTATGTATTGTCCAGCTTTACCATGTACACATTTCCTCTAATAATCAATGTTAAATACATTTGACAAACTCCCTCTATAGGAATTATGACTGCATCTATTCATAGCAATTAAGTATTCTGTCCATTACGCCAATGATTAATGTAGTCATCAGTTTAGAAGTAAAAAAGAGTATAAAAAGGAGGAAAAAAGACATATCTCTTCAAATTAGCAGCTCAGAAGTTTTCTTTTTTATTTTATTGTATTTATTTTTTTAAGATGGTACAATCATCCATCCTTGCTGATCCAATAACAAAAGGACACCTGCAGTCCAGGGATCAACACTTGGTGTTATTACCGCCACATGTGTTTTGAGTGACCACTGGACATCTGATCTCGTGACATGCAGATTTTCAATCATTTATTGTATTAAGGATCACATTGTTTCTTTTTGCTTGGCGTTTTCGGAGGAAGTCGTTTGAGTAGGCAGTCCTTCAATGTGGCCTTGGACATATTTGAGTATACAATACAATGTAGTGACGTGTGGCCCAGATCACCTACCAATGCAGTTTGAATAACTAGATCTCAGACACACCCTAATGTGCCTTGGGTGAAGTCACACTTGTACTTAAAACTGTTTACCTGTGAATCGATCTCTCTTTCATCGTATTGATAAGGGTCAGCAGGTATGAGTATGTAGGTGTTTGCTGTGATAATAACACAACCGAGCCCAGGTTGTAACAAACCGGAGCATTTTGTCTAGTAACATAGGGAAATCATAACTAGCCCTCACAGCAATTCAAGTTCTTAAATAGCCTGTTTATAAATTGTGTGGCATGGTATGGTTAACTTAGTAGCCTTCATCTCAACCAAAAGTAACACTGATCACAAATGCCAAAGGTAACTTAACCTCAAGTCTGTACTGTATACGTTCTGCAAAGATGCTGTAAGCCTTCTGCTATGATGGAGTTATTTTTTTTTGTTTAAGAACCCTGAATTTCTAATTTCTATAGTTTTCTCTGGCCGGTCTTCTCGTCACCCTTGATAACTTTCTGTGTTCCTCCATTGGGCAATCTGAGCATTACTTTCTTAACATTCTGTCATTTATTAAGATTTGAAAAATGCAGAGTGCTATATATAGTTATATGGCTTTAACAAAGTGTTTAAAACAAAGAATTACAGCACAATCACGGCACACCAGACATGGCACTGTTTGAGTCACTCTAAGTATTCTATCTATATCAACCTCAATGAGCACTTGAAAACCTTTAATTACAAAGAGAGAACTTTAATGATGCAAAGGACAGCAAAGCTGATAATAAGTCACCCAAAAACAGGAAAATTATTTTGTCTATTTTATGATTCTCCTGTCTCAAAGTTCTGAATTCATGCTTCGCGTTACAAGACTAACTTGTAACACTTTTGGTAATATTGGCAATTTGTAACCCCAGCCACCAGCAGGGAATAAGATGGTCTGATAATAATGAGGACAGGATATGGAGGTTCTTACCTTTCTCCTCACTGGTGGGTGTGCCGCTCTCTTGCTGTTCAAACGACTCCACTGACGTACTTCTCTCCCTTTTGACTTTAACCTTGGAACTTGGGCCAGACGTCAGTCCTTGGCCATTTTTTAGCCCCATGCCCCCTGCCACATTCTGAGCACCCTTGGCACCTAGGTTCTTTGGGTCACAGGGTGAGGGTTGTGATTGGCTGCCAGTACTCCCAGGTTTGCCCTGATTTGGCATTTTAGAGTCCATCTGGGTGGCAGTGGAGGGGGACATTACAGGGGGTGAACGTACCATGGCCTCCGTCTTAGGTTTGGGGCTGACAGAGAAAAAAAAAAAGCATGATTAACATATTTACATTATGGATTAAGAGAAGAGGAAATAACATTTCTATTTCATCATAATAATGTAAATGTACATTATATAAGATGGTCTTTATTATTGTGTCTCTGAAGCCACAAGAGAATTTGTGAGAACTTACGAAATATATTTTGCCTACCTGCATACATTTGTGACCTTGTTTTCATTTATGACACACAAAAAACAAAGGAATGGGGAATATAAAGCAAAATGATTGGGGCATGAGGTTATGAAGTAATCATACTCTGAAACTGGACGCAACCCAGACAGATGGGTGGTATATAACCAACAGCTGGCTATCGATGATGTCTGATGTCCAGTGCTTCCCAACTACGTTACAAAGCCATGTTCTCCATTCTGAGGCAGATAGGAAAATTTGATTGGTGTTTCTTTGACTCTCTGTTTTTCCTTTGCTACTGCTAACTAACACAATGTCATTGTGGTAGCATTTTGTATGGATGTCTATAAACACAAGATTAGGTTACCAGTACTGGGAATTCCATGCACACAGTTTAAAAACGATGGAAAATACTGTGAGACACAAACCATCTGCAAATAGCTCCTGCTTACTAGTTATGAAAGCAGTTCAGTTTAGGCAAGCAGGATATATCCAACTGGCAGAGAATTCCTTTACCACACCCTAATCTCTTTTTGTCTCGCACACACACAAACGCACACATGTACGAGTAGCATGAGTAGCATGAGACAAACGCCAACATGTCCAAAAAGCGCAACCACAGCCTAGCACACTTTCTGTACATACACACAGGCGCACAGCTAGCAGAAGACGAAGGCAAAGCCAGAATTTTGGCAGTCCAGACAGTCGTTTCCAGAGGCTCCAGAACCATGAGTCAGCATGGAAAACCTCCAAGCACAGTGTACTCCCTGACCCTAGAACAGCTCTGGATCACACATCGAGATATTTCAGGTAAGGGAATTGAGCAGGAAAACTGATCTTTGGTCCGCAATACTCTATCTGAGAACATACCGATGTGCCCACACACTTGGTAAAATCTTCCCATGGTTGCACATTAACTAGCTTGGTCTGGCCATTTGTCTGTGGATATTGCATGTTCTCCTCAAACTTAAGAGTTTCCACTGAGGTATCTCATCTACCCATATTAAAAAATATGCATGTTGTAAAGGAATATAAAGTGTTCAGCTGCTGGCCTTCAGTTGCTCGCAGTACTTAAAATGCTGGATTGGTCATCTCACTACCGGTGTTAATTGAGTATAAAAAAGACTGTTGATTTTCCAAACCCCACAAATTATGCCATTAGTATGATAATAAAGTTTCCTAACATAGCAAACACCAGCATCAGGGATGCAGTGATCACCCTGCAACCAATCACAACAACCAAACGACTACTTAAATTGCCCATCTGTATCTGGCTGAAAATCTTTCTATACAATCAAGTAGTCTCAGTGTTTTGAACAGAGGATGAAATACTTCCTTAGTATTAATAAACATGGACAGCTCAAGTTTATGCATTTTTAATATCCTGTGATATTTTTAAATTACTTTCAAAACACAAATGCTTGTGCTTCAACAGTAAAACCTCGTCATATTACGGCTGAGGGAAGACACAAGTGAGTACTTCAGCCAGTAGATCATAACCATACCTTGGATTAAGATTTGATTTAGTGCCTCTTACCCACTAAAACAATAAGGCGCTACAAAAATGTGTTCAACTTGTATACTTGCAATATTTTACCTCTGTTGGCTGCGAAGTTGTACAAAGTCTGAATTATGTGCATGATTTTAATCGACATTCAGGCTGAATAGGCTGTTATTCAAAAAAGGAGCTTGCATGCAAAATAAATTAACAAATGCTTACTGTTACGGTCAGTTAGTTGTAGATCCCAGCCCTAAACAAACAGGTTTCAGTTTTCACTCACCTCTGTGTGTTGGTGGACGGGGAGTTCTTTATCCTATTGGAGTGCATTGATGGGGCTCCCAGGACAACAGAACAGGGTGGAGTGATGAGCTGGTGAGGACTGCCTGTGTGGGAGAGTGCCGCCTTTGTGCGCACGTTCCTGGAGCCTGGAACAGGATTCCCTATGTTGGAGAGGTTTCCCCGTCCGTCCTTGGCCTCCTCTCGCTCTTTCTTTCCTCGCTCCTTCTTGTTAAAGTGTGTCGCTGCTGTACCTGCCGCCGCTGGCCTCTCCTCTTGGACCTCCAACATTCTCTCTATGTCCTTGTCTGTGGTGGTGTGTGTGTGCATACGTGTGTGTGTGTGAGTATGTATGTGTGTATGTGAGAGAGCGAAAGTGTGTAGAAACAATAACAATAGTCCAGGAATCTTTATTTGTTCAGTATGTATTTATGAAACTCCCCCCCAGGGGGCTTTCAACGGCCCTTGGGCACACTGTTAAAAGAGAACACAGAGAGAGGAGAAAAGACAGTGAACAAAACTGGAAAAAAGGACGACAGTTTGAACAAGCTTGAAGTTACACTCAACCCAAAATGTTTGTACTACAAGTCGACTAACGTGGGCTTGAATGGTGACAGGTTAACGCTGGTAATTTTCTGTTTGGCAGTGGTTTTGGTCAGCTTTAATTCATGCCAGTAGAAATGAATTCCGATAGGTCGTTTTCACAGCAGACATTTTGACATGTCCCAAAAGGGAACGCACAGATGTTAATGATAAAAAAAAATACTCCAAACCCTCCTTTAGTATAATTTCCTTCTGAGATCTAAATGTGACCAGCAACAGAAGCGAATCGCACACATAAATGGAGCCAGTGAACAAATTCTGAGTGTCTTAAACACACTGCCAACATTCAGCAGTCATTCAACTTTTTAATGATCTAATTTGACTGATAACTCACGCGAAATGGCTTATTTCAGGTCATGTCATCACATCGGTGTACACTGATTAGCCTTGGCATTATAACAACTGACAGGTGACGTGAGACCGACATTGATTATCACACTATAATATTATGTGTCAGTGGGTGGGACATATTAAGCCAGCTAATGAGCATTTTGTCCTCGAAGTTGATGCATTAGAAATAGAAAAAAAAAATGGACAGGCGCAAGGATCTGAGCAACTTTGAAAAGATCCTAAGATACATTTGAGTTGAACTGAAAAAAAGTCATCATTGCATAGTTCATCAATCACAGCTCACAGACAAGTTTAATTTTGAAACTGTCACACTAAGTACATATTGTGGTTGGTGACAAGAAATATTTGCTCATGTAAAATATCAGTATAGGGAGATTTCAACCTCTAAATTCTCAGTATTGTCCGTGGCCTTAAAGGTTATGAAGAAGTTGGGTGGGGTATTATGTTAACTAAATAAATATAGCAATTCACTGCAACTGCAGCAAACACTCGAGTATGTTAGTGGAGAGAGTTTGTGGTTCAAACCAACAATTGTGTGTTTCTGTTTGTGTTCTGGTGGGTGAGCACCAGAAACGCATGAGAATCCTATTCGGGAAAAAGAGCGGGCCAGTCAGTCCGATTACACTGTCATCCTGAAAATATTTAGGAGCTCTTCCAAAACACTCAACATTGTAACTGGCCCCAGAGTTCCCGTGGGGAGAGGGAGGTGGAGATTATCGAGGCGTTGGGGGTGTCACTGAGAGCCAGACTCAAACACAGACTTCTGCTACAGCAGCGATACTCATTTCTCACTGGCCCACACGAAAAGTAAGTTTAAAACCATCAGGACAGCGAAGTACGACTGGTCAAGAGCTGAGGCAGGACTCTCAACATGGACAGAAGCGATGGGGGCGGGACAACACAGAGAAGCCTTGTACATGCACATAATAAGGATTAACTAAAAATGTAAAAATTTACTTCTTTATTAATAAGTGATTTTATTCTGTAATCATTTACAATAGAACAGCTTGAAAATCTCTTTTTTATTGTGCGACAATACAATTTGATACATAACTTTGGAAATGAGGATTAAGATTAATATTATGATATTATATAATATATTATATTAATATATTATATAATATTATTCAAAATTCCGTGATATGCAATCCACAAAAATCAACAGAAATTCTATGTAACTACACTGAACACCCACTGGTTGACCAAATCTGTGTCTAAATGATAACAACATTTTCAGATCACTAGATGTTTTCAGGTTAGGGTTTTAGTGGAGCAGGGGAAAAAAGTCAATGCACAGATGCAGTTTGATTCTGCTGCTGACTTTTATTTGCTCATCAAAGAGAAGAATTGGCTAACATGAGCTAGAGTGGGGAAAAAAACCTGCCAGGTAGCCAACCCCAATTAAAAGACTGTATACAACAACATTTAGAATCAGATGCGAAAAAGGACAACATAGGAACCCTCCCACCCCACACTCCTTAATGAGTGAAATTCATGAAGTGAGGACTGAATGGCTCGCATAAATCCAAAGCATGCATTACATTCATTGAGAGAAGCTTTATTTTAAAGCGACATATAATAAAAGCTCTTAGATACATCGGTAAGCTTAATAACACTTCAAACAAAAGCAATTCACACTACCAGTGTGATTAGGCTGAGGGAGAAAAATACTTCTTCCTTTATTCTTAATATTTCCAAAAGCCAGAAATGAAATCCAACCATCAGAGAAGGATGATATGCCATATGGTTGAAAGATAAACTCAAAATTGCTTAGGTTATAAAGTAGGCCTTTCAGTTTAAGTTGGCACAATAAAAGGTCAATAGCTGTGTGTCTATGTTGTGTCTAGGTGTACCTTAACATAGTCACCTGAAGAAGGCATTCCTTCCAGCATCGCCCAAAAACTGTACCGCAAATACAGCAGTGGATGACATAAGTCCTCCTCCCCAGATAAAAGGATATTGGTTTGGATATACATTATGTAATGGAGATGATGACTGACTTTCAGAGTCACTTTAATTCTCTTTCCATCCATAAAATGAAAATAATATTTGTTGAAAATACTAAATTAAATTTAAAGCAGAACTTATCACAGTTAATTTAAATATGAAGTTTGTTAAAGCTGGCATGTAAGAGTGGGATTCAGCAGGGCCCCACATTACTCATTATCATCATGACACATTATTGCGATTTTAAAACATTTTGCAACATGCTGTGTATTGCAATAACATCTATTGCGATTTATTAACAATATCCACACTGCAATACTTCAACATCAGTTTTTTTAATCTCAACTTAGTAAGATTTATCGATACAAAATTGGATCATCGCACCGATAGACTGGCTAACGTAACAACAAAACTTATGATGTAAACGTGATATGCACCTTATAACCTGATCAGTTTCAAATGGCGGTTTAGTCAAACTTAACCGAAAGCGAGTTTACTGTACTATTTATTTAAAAGGTACTAGGTATTGTAAAGGTATTTTGAGCTGTGTAACTTATACTAAACAAAAAGTTAAGCAGCCCCTTCAGCAGCATGGAAACCAAGGCTCTAGTTTTGAAAGCGTGAGATGACAGTAAACAGCCCTCATCGAAAAAAATTTGCAGTTATAGTAACAAATGAATCCACTGCCCGTGAAGTCCAATCCTCACAGGGTCTTTCCGTTGTAATCAAAACTTCTATTTATTTATGCTATACATCTCTGTAGAAATTGGGTATGGCTGTGTCAATGAAAAAAAACATTGCGACTTTGACATACCATGTGTGCAGGAAAGCAACACGAAAAAAAAAGGCTAGCTTGTCTTGTCTCGTCCTATTGAAGATCTAATGTAGCGCTGAATGAAACGCTTTTAGACATATGCAGACAATCCACAATACCGTTCATAAGGTGGCGATAATGCTTCGGTGAGTTCAACGCCGACCGCCAAACTCATAAGAAGAATACGACAAAGAATACGACAAAGAGGGCATGCGTGGAAGTGACTTTTCGCCCATCTAATGCGCAGATACGACTCAAACAGAAAGGTTTCCGATACAGCGTTTACACGCGGCGACTGGCTATCGGAAAGGCCTTCCTAAAGGATTTAGACTACCTCCTTGCACAGGAATGAAATCTAATTTGGAAATGTTCTCTCCATTCTTTTCCTTCCCATTTTAATTTCTCCTTTTAGTCATAATCGCCCGAACCCATGTAGTACAAATTGCTGTAAAACTTAATGTCAATTTTTATAGAAAGGTGTCGTAATGCAGCAAAAATAGACGTACACAAAAAAAATCAGGTGGTTTCAAAGTTATGGCTGATGGTTGTATATGGGCAGTAATTCTATAGTCCTAACTGAAGAGCAAGACTTCCATTTTCGGGAGAAGGAGCAAGAAGTCTTTCCTTACATAACCCATAACAGAGACGTCAAATAGGTACGTTGGCCAATCACTCATTAGAAAATATTTTCAGTTAGCTAAAGGCAACTTTTATTTTAGCATATAAAAAGACCAAACCTTCAACTAATTTAGCTCCAACCAGTATCTTCGTCCTCAAAGGGCATCCATCTAAACTTAAACCCTAATTCATAAATGTGTGTAATGTTAGTATGTGTAAGCATACAGAGGGACCTGTCAATCACCTGTTCCCTCCAATCGCACACTAACGAGACACTAATTGGGCAGCTTGCTGACACGACTGTCACGAGGAATCCACTGACGCACATTAGGCTTGCACACTGCTGCCGACCACAGGCACACACAACAAAGCATAGTGGAGGCAATCACAGAGATTTCTCTTCCCCTTCCTCCAGTAAAGATGCTGAACTGTCTATCACAGCACACACGGCGAGCTGCAGTCCATGGAAGTTAATGGGAGAACGGTATAATGAGGCTCTAAAAAATGAGCTTCCTGCCTCTGATATAAATATAAGGTTTCAAATGAAAAGAGGGCAGAAAATAGTTCAATTCAATTAGATTGGGGTTTTTAAATGTGGGTGGCACTAAAAGGGACCTTTTCATTTCATGCTTATGTAACAGCCGTAGTATGCAGGCTGAGCCCGGAGTAGGGAGTAGACGCTTAACTGCTACGTCACACAACATTCATTTGAAGGCGAGATGGGAGTCTTTATACCACTGGGATCAATAACAGGTGCAGAGGGATGACCTTACTCTATACCTGTAAATCTTCGATACAGCAATGGTACAAGACATTATCATAATAAATAATGCTTTTTTTTAAAAACTGGGAAAGACACGTACTTTTCTCATCTCTGCCGTGCTGCTGTAAACGGCCTGCTGACGTTTCAGACTTACTTATGCAAATCCCATTTTGCCGTTGAGTCTCAATTGAGTGTGGCTCTCCCCTTCTTGTTCACCAGCTCCCCTCCGCACTATCCGTTACCCAGCCTCCATCTCAAGAATTCATATCGACCAATATCTGTTCAGGCAATATCAGAAACATTGTTTCCCCCTCTCCTCACAGTCTTATTCAAGAGTATACAAAAAAATACAGCTATAAGCAAGGAACAGGGGATTGCAGTAGCCAGCTCCCTTGGACTGGAAAAACAAAAAAATCTTTTGTATTCAGTTATTTTCTTTACAAATAATTTCAAATCTCAAATCAGAGCTTTGCAAAATAAGAAAAATTCAACAATAATAATAATGAATTTGATTGATTTTAGAATCGGTTATGTCTCATGGAAGCATCTCTATGTAATCTATTGAAAAATAATGTCTCAAAAGATGGAGATACTTTTTGTTGTAAAGCAGCCAGAGGTGGTCATTGGGCATAATGGCGCCATTAATTTTGGTTCACTTCCATAATAAGCACTGGAACACTGCCATGATTAATTTTTGATTAATTCAGACTGAACCTTTTCATTTGACACATCTGTATACAGGGATGGGAACCAAGAACTAATATTGATCTGCTTTGATTCCCAACTCACCATTGCCAAAGTATGTATAACCTATTAAACAAAATGAGCTGCTATCGGTATTTATGTAACATTAATGAACTCTAACATTGCTTTCAGTTTTCATTTTCAAATAGTTGGTGCTAAATTGATTCAGTGGGGGGCAGGAATCTGCTCCCTGAAACAAAAATACAAATTTCAAACGCAAAGCGTCTTTGCTCTCCACTCCGGTCATCATGATGACAGAGAAAAGCGGCCAAAGGTGTGGGGACACTTTCCATGCAAAATATTTGTAGATGTGCAGTGTCTTTGATTGCTTTAACAAAGGGCGTGCTTTAGCTAGGGTTCCGTCCGTAGTCCAGCCTCCAGGCACCGAAATGGATGGGATTAGCCAAACTAAAAAAAAACATATTTGTCTCGGCTTCATCAGAATTAATTCAACATTAGTTATAAAATAAATCCGAGGTCTCCACGCCAGAGTTATACCCACAAACAGCAACCACAGCTTCAAGAGTGGAGAAAAGTCAAATAGCGAAGTAAAACCCGTTCACCACCTCTAGACGAGGGAAAATAACTCAGCAGAATGCCACAGGTCTGTCGCCAATTTCATTATAAAACGATTTTCTAGCCTCAACTACATTTGGTTTAAGTATGATAACCAAACAGCTATCGCAACCTAAATCGCCAACCTTAACCTCTAGTTATCCTCTTCAGACCCTTAAGTACAGCGAGTTTAGCCAACTATGTATGTCAAAATAAAGGGCCCACTTGTGCCACTAAGAGGCTCATAACTGGTACAAGTGTAAATGATATAAGCTGGTAAGACCCTGATCCACAAAGTAACCAATATCTATTAACCTCAATATTTGAACAAAGACTGTTTTCTTTTTTTTCCTGACACGGCATCCCATTGGTTTCCTATACTCTGATATTGCACGGGGGGGCTATTTTTTGGCATCTGGAAAGATGTCAACACATGTAAGAATTAGTTAGTTTGGTAATGTAATCAATTCTGCCTTTTGACTAAAGGAGCCAAATCATTCCTCACATGATGAGCTCTGCAGCCCCTAAATCAAATCTAACCTAACTGAAAGCATCAATGGCAAAGTTTGAGATTTGTCACGTGTTTTCATGTCATGTTTTTATTTTCAGTCCAAACGATCAAATTATCGGTGTTTATAAAATCCTAAAGGCATCTATCTCCAGCTGTATTTATATCTACATGTGTGAAAGAGGTTTGTAGTAATACTTGTGAAAAAACAACTGAATAGTGTTTTTCTTTTTTGGAAAGCGAAGTTCACCAGTTACTTTGGTGCAACTTGTTCATTGCATTTCTGGATTAACATGATAACATAAATTCAGACTTCATATTTCAATAGTCAATTCTATTTAAAATTTGGTGCCACTTAATTTCCTTCCTGCTAGTTCTTTCACATACCTCACTTATGTGAACTGCAGACAGAACAAACAACATCTCTACTGAAGAAAGGTAGATACAAACAAGCAAGTATTCAGCTGCCACCCGAGACACATCTGCAGGACATTTTAAAGTACCCAGCTGAGGAAACACCTGCATGCTCACCTATTGGCTTCCTATGGGCTCTTTTGCAACATGCCACACCCTGCAGATAGTACTCAAGTCTCAGGCTACATAAGTACAGAATGTCAGGAATGCCAAGGGTCACTAAAGATAGAGCTGTGACGTCACCAATGCAACATTTGACATGATGCATCTACCATGACAGAAATGGAGCCACTTGCACAAGACTGAATGTCTGTTTCTACTGGAGCCAAGCCGCGCAAATATTTACAATGAACGCCGAAACGGTTCTGCACTGTCCACACTCTTAACTTCTAAAAGTACAAAGGCCACATCCTTCTCCACCCAGGTTTTTCTCTTCTGCTCATAAGGATTTGTTTTCTTCCGCCCTCCTAACTCCCTCTCTTTCCCCGGTGATCTATCTCACCAATGGTGTGTCTGTTCTACAGACTAATTCCCCTCATCCATGGTTCATCCTTTCGTCTGGTCGCAGACGATACCCCTTCATCCCTTGAGAGGTGACATGTGTGTAATGTCATATTCTGTCATATCACATCTTGTGTCATAAGCCTCACCATGTCCATCACAATGATTGAAGTGGGAATGAAAACAGAAGGATGGGAAAGGGCAGAGTTATACCCGTAGGAGGAGGGGTGATTACAGAAGTGGTTCTCTTCACTGAGTGAGCGGGTGGGTGTCTGTCTCAGACACACACACACAGAGCTGACTAACAAATGACACATCTGCTTGCGTAGCCTGGGCACAGTGCCATATGTGGTGGCCAAATCCAGCAGTAGAACTGGCATTTCAGCACTCCGGCCTGCTGTGACCTTCCCCTTACACGCTTCACCCTACACTTTCATCTCTGCAAATCTGGTCTTGGTATTTGTATCACTGGCTAAGTGGGTGTGTCTTGCTCACTCACAAAACACACACACCCCTTTCTACATGGAGCGAGACAAAGGAACAGTATGCCATTATTTTTCGGCTAGAACAAGTGGGAGTGCATATTATGGGTGAGCCAGTACCAAATGCCTTTGGTATGATTACGGTGGCAAAGAATGCCGTAGTTAAGTACAAGATAAACTTCCTGTTTGACTGGGATTTTACAGGACAAAAGTGTACACCACTAGTATGCGTATGTGGGTGTCCCACTCAAATACAGACCGCAGAGAAAATAAGTGCTGTCAATGTAAATTGACAGCAAAAGACAGTAAGTATTTTTGTTTTTATTAAAAGCACTATTTTGGAACTAAGACTTACCAACCATGGTGGCAGAATCTCTTCTGAGTCTATGAGGTGCATCCACTTAGTGCACATTTGAGATTTTGCTAGTGTTTAGTTCAGATCCTGGCTGCAAGATAGATGCTGAGTTATCTTCTTGTTGTTGTTATATTAAGTAAGATAAAGTTGTTTGCTATGTCTTGCGTTGCTGCACATGCGCAATGTTTGGTGAGGTTAGCAAAGTTTTCCATATTTACAACAGTGGTGTAGAAATGTGTTCCAATCCAAAACTGCAGGGGTGGTAAATGGTAATTATTTCGTTCAAGACTGAAAAATATATGTGTTGATATCAATCTGCCAATGAAAGATCTGTGTCGTCATATAGAGATACTAGAAGATTTTATCAAGGGACAGAGAATGTAACAAAAAAGCTACTTGAATAAAACAATGAGATGCACAGCTAGAGACCCCCTGTGGGACCTTTCTGTGAATTCTGTGCATGGCCTTTAGCAGACATTGCTATTTTTCCATTTCCGTAGTCAGTCCAATGTAACATTACTTTAAATTTTAAAAAAATGATTAATGTCACGGGGGTTAGACGGTGCCCAAGGCCCTATTCTGATCATTGTTTGTGCTAATTATTCAATCTTTAATTTTGAGTCAGGAGAAGTAGAAAAACAGGTTGGTGTACGTCACATACTACATTACTTAATGTCAATTAAAACTATTAAAAGGTAGGTCAGGTCAATATATCTGAATCATTAACTTTAGAGTGCCTGCTGATCATAATGTTCTTACGAGACACTTCAAAGCTCCGCTCTAAACTCAGGTGATTTTTTGTAATTTGACAATATTTTTCACGGTAAAAGCTTTTGTCACATCATCACAAGATTAAGACCGTCCAAGTCACTCCATACCAACAGACTCAGTCACATTACATTTCATTAACTCACGAACATTATTAATTTACCTGTGATAAACTTTACAAATAATGTGCCGAATTACCATTTTATCCTCTCCATTGATGTCTGACATCTAAAATCCCCTTTTATAACAAACTTCAATGAAATAAAACAAACCATTTCTTTAATTGTATAATATAAAACGTGCAAAGCAGCAGGTTTATAGCAAGGTGGATATATAAGTTTTAATTTGGTAGCTAGCAGCTCGCATCACTTGTTTTTCACCAAGAGTACATGGATGTACAACCGTATATCATCTGTCAATCATGGTTTTAAAGCGTTCAAGACAAAAAAAAATCCGAATCAGCACAAATCGGTATCAACAGTTCAGTCAAAATCGGCGATTGGTCAAGGAAATTGCAATCACTGCACCTCTAATCAGAAATGTTTTCACAATCTCCCCTTCTGAACAAGTGCTATGGGTATTGAACTATGGCCAGAAAACTTTTTTTGAGCTTTGACTTTTTTTTACATAAATGTTATCGGCTAGTTACATTTGACATTTGTGTCAAACTTGGTCAGAATAATTTTTCCAAGGAGAAAATGTGGACTAAAGCAGCCAAAAAGACCCAAATCCTAAAACATGGGCGCATTGCATGCTCCTTCATGTCTATAGGACAGACGATCTATAGATGTTTCGAGGCGTGCACCCAAGATTAGTGTCACCAATCCAGTATCTGACAAAATAAGAAATATGATCACAATTTTCCCTTCAGTTCAATGGGGAAAGTGATGAATAATGGCCAGAAGTGTTTAAAGTTTAAACTTTAAACCATTGATCTTTTTGAGTTAAATATTAAGACCTCACTACAATTGGCTTTTGGGTAAAATTGTCACAGCTTTCTTTGCCAAAGTGAATATATGACATTTCCTCTTTGGCGAAGAAAGCTTGACATCTCTGCATCAGTTAACTAGCCGATTAGCTCCAAATATTCTTAACGATTTTCAATTCAATTCTGAAAGGTTACCCCGGGAACGTAATAATAATAATAATACATTTAATTTAGTACATATAATCTCATCAGATACTAACCTGTAAAACTTATCCATATGTTAAAAAAAAGTTTGAATGAAATCATAAAAGAAGAAAAAGTAAACTCCCTTCAAAACAAAAGAAAGGCTTGAAATTGGACATCGTAACCACTAGTCCAACATGTTTGAGATGGCTGCACTATACGGAAATCTATAGACTTTTTCTGTTCTGCTGGAGAATACATTATATATATATATTCACAAATATATTTTAATTTGCTGCCTGGGCAGAGGTAGGAATGCCCAGAGGCTAAAATAGCTTTATGGAGGTCACAGTGACCTTTCACACCCAAAACCTAAGACAATCCATCCCAAAACCCAAGTGAAATTCCGCAGTCGGATAAATTTGTGGTCTCTCCGAATTTGATGACAGGTAATGGGAGCAAGGATACGTCGTTGTGTTGGCTTGTCATGTACCACTCTCTAGCCTGTCTGTGTCGGTGATTGTTGCAAATATGGCCAGGCAGAGTAGCTTTAGGTCTGTATGTGTCTGGTAGTCAGTTCCAGGGCTGACTTTAGGGACTTTGTCAAAGTGTGAGTGAAGTAGGCCAAAAGCAATGGTGTTTTTAAACTGCAGCTTGCTAGATTACTGCTTACACATAATGAAAATCCTAACTACCAGGAGCAACCTATAAGTCTATCTTATGACAAAATGTCTGTTTGTTGTTGTTTTTTTTTTCCTTACCAGGATTATATATAAATTACTTGACAGACTTTGGGTCATGGGAAAAGAGCCCATTAAATTTCAGTGCAGATCTGGGTAAGAGATCTTGGATCGTCATTCCATTTTATTTCAATTTCTTTAATATTACATTACAATTTATAATTATTTGTAGGTAGGCAAAAGGATTAGACAAAAAAACTCAAATTTATGAAGCTGGTATAAATGCTGGGGGAAAAATTAGTCCAATGTTCCGTCACATGCCACTACTCAGTCTTACTAACATTAGCTAACTAACGTCTTCTGATGCTCAACATTAAGTCTGGCTATGTTAAATAAACTACCAGCTCCGTAGACCATCGGTGTGTGATTAGGCTCAAAACATCCGGCGCTGAAGAAGCGCCAGCTCACAACACCAAAAGAGTGGACCCAAAGCTGTAGCGCTGAGCTGACAGGTGCTGTGTCGACGTAAACTCAATAGAGGCCTTTTTCTCTGTGATGATACACTTTCTATGTGTTTTGAATTTGGTTTCATTCTCAAGAACAACAATTCAAATTTGCTTTAATCTGATGTCATGTATTAATATTAATGTTGGTGAGGGGGCTAATCTCCATGCGCACAATCACCCATACCCCTGGAAATAATAGAGCGATCCAGTACAATTAGTCCAGTCGCCGTAAAGTGGTAAATAACATTTTTTAGAAAAATAAAGATTTAAAACAAATGAAATATACAAGTATTTAAAGTGGTATGTCCTTCTCCTGTGGTGATATAACAGAAACAATAGTAATTTGCCAGTGGCTACAAAAATTGTTTTAAGTGCCTTCCCCTTTTTCACCGCCCCCTCCTCTCTCAGAAAGAGCGGTCTCTAACAAAAAAGGAATGAAAGATCAATAATTGTTCCAACACTTTATGTGTTTTATCCGTAACGCTAAAATTCAAAGATTAATATGGTGTTATGGTAAATCATTCAATTAATAGTAATATCAGAATTCTGAGATTGCTTGGGGGGCCAGGAAATCCCAGCAGAACCAATGAGAGGAGAATGTTCCTAGAAAGAAAGTAAAATGATGTATTTCTATTTAAATCTTTTACAACTGACAGTACCAATTAGTTGTGATATTACTTTGACGTGATATAGCCTAACAATGTTTGATATCCATGTGGATTTGCACTATTTAGTCCTTACATACATACAAACAAAACTCTGGATGTCTTCAATAAAACGTACATAGTTTTCCAACCAATGAACAACTAGTGTAAGACCTTTGCATCACTGCCACCAGTATGTAGTTGAAATAATGGGTTTCAGTAGACTGTGAACCTTACTGACATATTGCGTCTTTGATAGCTTCAGCGGTATATGTCAAATCAGTGTGTTTTATTCTGGGCCCTTATTCTTGGTTATGGACATGCAGCAACACTGGTAACAACTTACACCAACCAGCTATAACCTTCTAACCATTAGCAGGAGGCGTCAGGATAACATGGATTATCTTGTTATAATGGCAGCTGTCAGTAGGTGGGGTATATTGGGCAGAATGTAAGTAAATTTACATTTTGTCCTCAAAACTGATATGTTGGAAGAAGGAAAAATGAACAATGCAAGGACCTGACAGGAATGTTTGATAGGTTTGCTTGAAACAAAGATTTTTCATAAAGTCTAGGGAAACAATAATAGTATTTTGATGTAAAAAAAAAAAAAGAAAAAAGAATACATATGGTGTTGGCATCACTGTCAATGTGTGGAGTGTGGTGCGGATCCAGATAATCCAGAAAGACTGGATTATAGAATGATTTAGTCAGGGAAGAACTCTATTCAGCTTCTGTATGGTGACACACACGGAAAGGTTGGTTTGCTTTTGCTGGAGGTATGTGCTTCTTTGAGTGACAATGCATTTGATTGTGTTATTTATGATCTAGCTTCTAGATGTTACCAACAAAATGTGCCAGACTGATGAATTTAACTAACAAATTTACTTAACTATTCATACAGGGTCCAAGGTCCACCCACCGCAGTCTCACAAAATCCAGTAGGAAATGCGGGGATAGCAGAGGAGTACTCCCTTGTGTCTGAGCACAATAAAACTGCTAATTAAGGCGAGAGCAATGTGCTATGTTAATAGTTCCCACTTGAATCAATGGTAGTTACAGTGACATTACAAGTATACATACACTCCCAGCTGAAAAGCGTACACACAAAGCAGATTCCCTGCATTTCTCCATCAGATACTTTCTCTCCTTTGTAGCTAAAATGTAAAGCTAAATAGAAACTCGTGTTGCTTAAGAGACATCCTGCTACCCTCTGCTCAGACCCCTTCTTTCCTCCCTTCCCTTGACCATGCTCTCTGGTCCGTGACTCCCTCCCTCCATCACGACGGTTGCTCCCACACTGGGGCCACATTCCTCCCTTGCTCATGCTGGGAGGACGTCTCCCTGTGGCTAAAAGCATTGTGGGAAATCCCACAGCCAGGGTTTTTAGAGGGCATGCGGACGTAAAAGTGTAAAGAAGTCTTGTGTTTCTCACTTGCCAGTCAAAAGGCTCTTCTGATATATTATAAACATGCCATGGGTAAAAAAATAAACACGACTGTCTTCACATTGAAAAACATTTACAAACTTCCATTCCCGTATTTCAGGCAGTAGAAAATACAACCCACACTATTCATTACGGCAGTTTATAGCACTAAGAACATTGGGCAGGAACTAAATGGAAATTTTAAGATGTGCTGCAATACCTTCTCCAAAGATTCCTTTGCCCTTAACAAATCACGGCGCCACAACATCTAAAAAGATACATTTCAAACTGTCCAACCATGTGACTTCTTCCAATTCAGGCATCTCTACTAACCTAACAGGACAACAAATTCACAAAATGACTCAAAGCAAAGCACTCAGAAAATGCAATTTATGGGCCGTCTCCTCTCAGCATTCATACAGCAAATTTAGCCCTCTTGAGAAAATATGAGCCAGATTGTGTCCCTGAATTACCCCATTTTGTACTTGTGTGTCATTGCCATGGAATTTTAAACACACTGGCGAAGACCTGCCCAATTAAATACACAGGCACCGAGCAATATATGTGCACACACTCACACATAGTATTGCCATAAAAATACCTACAAGCTGCAATAGTTAGCTGCCCTAATAATGTCTGAGAAGCACAGAAAACTGCCCTACTAGTTAATGGCATCTACTGTTCCCATGGGTCTGAGCTTCCTCACTTTGTGTGCATTTCTGTCCTCTGAGTACATTCTCTGCAACAAGACATGTCTACACTACCAGTATCTATAACGAAATGTGAAAGCATGCAGTACCTTTCTTATGTAAGCCAGGTAAAATGTTTTATTAAGTAATTAATCCAGAGGTCAATTAATCTTGACAAAATAAAATTCCTCCCTTACTCTGAATACCTCATTCTCATAAATGTCAAACCTTTTTCTGCTTTAACTTTACAATCAAAGTTTTTTGCACTGTATTTTTTTTATTTTTTGCTGCATTCAAAGTGAATGAGGCTGATATATTGAGAGTCAAATCAGTTTCTTTCCTTCACTTTTGAGCATGAGCATGTGCCTAAAATGATTGGACTATGACCAGGAACCAACACCACCAAGTATCACTAATTGAATGTCATAGTTTTTAAGTGGCTCATGATACGATTAGAGGTGATTGACAACAAAATGACATAAGTTCTAACAGTATGAAGGGTTAATAAAGCCAAATAAAAACCCAGAACTTCCGGCAGTAGAAATTATGGGATTTGTTAATTTGCTTTCCCAACACTACCAATCTCTGTTGTGATAAAACCATATTTCACCCATCATTTACACTACGATTATAATCAAACTCTATTAAACCAAAATATATAAGAACACTTGCAATAGATGGTAGCATTTATGCCAAAGGTAAGGATTAAAGATTTTATTCAGAGTTCCGTATTGACTGCAACTAATAGTTTTGGATTGATTAGAAAAATAAACTACCAGCAATTTGTGTGTTTTTCATGTCTTACTGACAAGACTGTTATCTTCATATTGATATATATTATGCAGTAGCTTAATGGAAAAATAGTACCATCAGCATCAAACACTTTTGTAGTATTCTAATTCTTATAAAAAAATGTATTCTAATAAAAATGACCAGAGGTGTCATACTGGTGGCAAAATAAAGGAGAGTCACATAACCAATATACCACTCGCAGTTTCATTCAATAAAAAAAAAAAAAACACAATTATTTGATAAACAAGTTTGAACGCATATGCTCATATGAGAGACGCATATGAGTCTCATCCCTAATGACCATGTGTGCGCAACAATCCAACCAAACAATCCCTTTTCCCTAAAAATATTAACTGATGTCATTAAAGATGAACATATAACATATTTGAAGCTGTGATCATGCACTAACAAGCTCTTTCAATTATGTTTCTAATAGAAGAAACATTTGGCTTGAAGGTCAATAAATTGTGTGAGAGACTGGTTTTGGTTTGGAAGAACTGATTTCAGTGCTCGTAAACTGGGTCTTATTTCGTGAACACACACTTCTCTTTTTTAATAGTATTTTACAGCATAATGATACCATAGCATTATAATTTGTCCTGCCTCCAGAAATTGGATTTGATATTGTAGAATGTATCGTTTCCCCGTTTAATCCCATTTTACAGTTATTCCTGCAGCTTCTACCTTCCTTCTGAACTCTTTGCAGATTGGGTTATAAAAGTGCTTTGTGATAATTATCTTCAGAGATGCAATAATTCCACCTTTTGTCACTCCAAACTTTGATAGCTGATGCTAAGAACCAATCCATGAAGCTAATGTCAGTTTACAAAAATATGTATTTAAAAAAATACACCAAATGGATACTTTTTTTTAAAGTCAGGACTACTGGAGGGTACAATTGATAGATCTTGACAATAAAAAAAATTAATTGAGACACCTGAAATGTTTTTTTAACCCATAGATGCCAAAAACTTCAAGGTACATCATAAATCTTCAAACAGCAAGTTTAATCTAGTTGTGTTGCACAATCTTCTACCAGCTTCTGAAATAAAGTTTGCTAGGAGGTTTCCTGGAATTGGAAAACAAATAAATGTTTCACATAAAAAGTTAAGAAAGGGGGAAAAAAAGATTAGCCCTATACGAAATACACTAAACTTTCAAAACAGGCTGTTTGTAGGTATGCTGAATAGCAATGATTATTTTCCTGCTCCATGGGGACATTCCAAAATTACTGTCCAATAAGGGCCAGACTTTCATAAAAGTCCTTCAGCAGATTAGTTCAATTCTTTAATTAATTGTAAATGGATATCTTTCTCAGAAAACAGGGTAAAGGGGAAACCAAATGTGTTTTTGCTTAGTGTCAATACATCTTAGTTTGTGGGTAAACAAGTACCAAAAGATAGACCATAAAGAGGCATCAGAGTGAAAATGAAAATTCCAATGTAATAGAAAATTCAGATCTCGCTCTAACTTGCTGTATGAATGTAGAGGAAAGCCCGTTGCCACACACTACACAGACCATGAGACAAACAGCCCCCAAAGCACATCCCTCCATGTCATACAAAACAGAAGCCTTGCGACTTTTAATTACAAAACCCATGAAGCAAACAAATGAATTGAAACATTAGAGGCCGCTACACAGAGGAGAAAATAAATTCTTCTCCACTTTAGAGCAATATCCATTTCTCTGCGTCCTTCACCTTACTGCGGGTTTTGGTTAACATGCTTTGAATTAGATAACTGATAAATGAACTGTGTGGACAGCTTTCTAAAGAAGAGTGCCCCGATTATGTTCTATCTTCAACATGTCTAGATCAGAGAAGAATACTCAATAATTGCAATGATTGTGTGAGGCATTGCAGCTCTAAGGACTTTTACCTCAAGCTGCTTACCTGAGCATCAACAGTGGCTGCATAGAGGCAGCCCCTCGGCCGCTTGAAGGTCTTTCTCATCATTTTGCTTTACGGTCAAGTATGGTGAAAACAAATACTTCATTCATGACTATACCATGACTGTGTCTGAAATCACTATTTACTATGTTATAAAATTGATGCTTCACATTTTGAAATTAGCAGTAAAAGATCACTAGAAATAGCAAGTCTGACTCTTAAAAATGGTGGCCGACATGCTCATTGTCGGCGATTACATTACAAAAATGTGTTTGAGGACTCTGTCGTGGATGCATAATTTCAACAACAGCAGAGATGTGTATGTATGAAAAAAAAAGTTTGATCAAGTGAAACAGAGTTTTGAAAAAAAGCCAGAGTTGAGCTGGGTTACCTCAGAAGCCCCCCTGCCCTTTCAGCAGGGCCTCATATGAAGAACCAGGTCTCAGCTCTCCTGGGCACTGATGTCTGCTATCCACTTGACTCCTCCCAGTCAGCCACGCAGGCTGTGCAGGAACTTGACCCACTCTCGATACCCTACAGCTACAAGTCATTCACACCTGGAACAGAGGGAGAAAAACTTTTTCATTGGGTAAAACACAAACAAGCAAATGGCAAGGAAAAGCACTTAGTCGATCATGTTGACAAGACCAGTGTATGGCAAACAGATTACCAGTGCAAAGCTTAGGTCATTAGGGGCTAGTATCCTCTCACCATTTTCACCCAGACTCTAAATTATACTTGTGTTATCGACCGATGTACAGATAAGGGAATACAAGACAGTGTGTGATACTCCATCAAGAGCTTCCTTACATCACTGCCTTCAAGAGTACTGTGTCTAAATATCAACTACAGCGATGGATAAGTGATTTTTTTCGCCCCTTGCTTATGAGATAAAAAATGCTATAAGTAGTGACTGCAGAAATATCAAACACTGCTATGCAACAGAGAGGGCAGGCAGTGTTGTTGCCTAGCAATTGGAGATGAGAAACCTGTAACAAAGTGTGCAGGTAAATCTCTGCAACTGGCAGGTATGCTTCAACACAGTCCTCAAACAAAACACCAAACTTCTACCTGCGAGCTCAATAGTTGCTCTGGATGACGACATCATTACACAGATCAGCCAAAACATTAAAAGCGCATGACTAATATTGTTTGCCTCCCCCTTTTGCCACCACTGAAACAGCTTTCCCATGGGCTGAGTGCTCTGTCCGATACATTTTTTCAACAATTTGTAAAACATTACCTCTTCCATGTAATTAGACAACAACCTTAACTGCCCATATGCATCAGTGAGCCTTTGGAACCCATGAATCTGCCACCAGTTCACCAGTTGTCCTTCCTTGGATCACTTTGGTTGGTACTGACCACTACAGAGACCCGCAATTTTGGAGATGCTTTGATTCAGTCGTCATGCCATCCCAATCAGGCCCTTCTCACAGTCGCACAGATCCTTAAACTTGCCCACTTTTCCTGACTCAAACACATATTTTCAAGGCTAAGTGGCATAAAATATCCCACTCCCTGACGTTTTTTTATGAGATTATCAATGAAGTTCTGACTTCACCTGTCAGTGGTTATAATCTTATGGGCTGATCGGTGTAAGGACCAAAAAGGATCAGCAGCAACACTTAAAAACTCCTGAGAATCCTGCTCAATAGTGTGGAGGATAAATTAGGATTACACCAACATAATGCTGGGCTCACATTTGCCTTAACTTTTCAAATGTTTTAAGAAATTAAGGACTTGTGGCATTTAAACGCATCTGGGTTAAGTTAATTCATTAGAGAGGAAATTTCTATCACCAAGCACAACCTGTGGATTATAAAAGCTTTGTAAAAAAAAAAAAAAAAGGAGAAAAAAGAAAAGAAGTAAAACACTGCACACATTCTTCGCTATGTTTAGCTCTTTGGTCTTGCCAAGGTAACAACACAACGCCACGCAAGTTTCTCACAAACGGCCCGAGTGAGGGAAGCCTTCCTAAAATCTACAGACATTTACAAAACTTAAAGTCCTAAACGTAAAGCTCACAACAACAACTAAGAGAGGCTAGACACCCCTGAAATCTCAGCGCCTCACTGGACAACTCTTGGCGGACAAAGTAATTCCATGGCGCTTGAAACTCCAGGAACTTTTTTTCTTTTTCCTAAAAGAAGTTGTTCCTGTTTCGCCAGAGAACTGGGGGGAAGGGAGGACTTCGGCACTTGCATTCATGGAGCGTCGGCTAGCGCAAACAAAGTCTTCCCCGAAGAGGGAGGCACAGGACGGTGGCTAAGAGCGAGAACAACGACGTCGTCCATAACCAAACACAAAAACAAACGCCATTCATATGTGGGCTTTGTCTGCCATTATCACGATCCTAGCCCTGCTGAGGCAAACGTTCGTTTTCAAGTTGTGCTAGCTCCGTTAACAATGTAACAATTAAATCGCTCGGCAGATGATAGGGCTGGCCGACACAATCAGCAGAGGCCTATCATCTTGCTACGCGTTTATAAATCATACCACACATTTTCAATTAATGGAATACAATACCAGCAGTGTGGAACTCCCGACGAATGCAGAACATGCATGCTGCACTGTATCCTTTTCTTCATTTTCACTAAGCACGGGCGCTCCTCCAGTATAATGGGGTTAAAACCAATATTTCTCCGCGGGTTTTACACCACGCTGAAAACATCGTGAATAATTCGCTTTAGGTGCGCTCCGAAAATCAGCTTTCGCGGTTGAAATGGTGCTCAATGCCTGTCGGGCCAAACACGACGTGGGTTTGCTAGCCAGCCTTCGGGGACAGAGGCAGAGAAGACGGATACCGGAGTGAGATGTCCCCGGGAGGAGGACCCGCGTGTACCCGTTGCCAGGAGGCGAGCTCTGGTACCGACACTTTCCACCTGGATTTGAGAAAAAGATCACTCACCTTGAATGTCGGCTTAATTTCCCCTTTCCTCGAACGACGCACTCATCGCGCACACGTATCAAATCACAACATTATCACGGTAACATTATAAAATAGAAATGTGTCTCCCCCCTTTCGCCGTAGCTTTCCAGTGGTCCTACTCCATTACATCCCAGTCAAGATTTCCTGTCGCCCCCCCTCCCTCCGTTGCAAGCATAATGGTTTCGCCCGAATTCTAAGTAGCAATTCTAGGTCAGGTCTGTGTGCCAGTGAGAGCGGACAGACACTAGTGTTGACTGTTATTCAAACTCTGTAAAAAATTTAAAGAAAAAAAACATCTAAACTATGTTTCAACTGTTCTCTTTTTCTTCTGACTTCGAAATCACATGAGAGTAGTAGTCTAAAGGAAATTAAGTTCTTAAGTTTGCAGTTTAAGACTCTTTTTATGTTGTAGGTAACAGTAACTGCAAGCAACAAAAAGTATACTGCATTGTATGCAGAAAGTATAAGCATAAAAATCTAGTACACATTTGAGTACACTTCTGGTTTACGATTAAGCTTTATTTTCCATGATAATAATGTATGCTTTAACAATCATATTTAATCATACATAGACAAACTCCATGGAGCAATGGGCAGGCCCTTAGAAGTGCCTAGAGTCAGTTTTTACATAATCCTGTTTACTTTTACAACTTTACTTGTAGTATAACTTGAAGTGAACTACTACTACAAGTAAACTTGTAAATATATACTGTAAGTTTATTAGTGATTAAAGTTATTTTAAAAAAGTTATAAAAGATTATGTTCAACTATAGTCCAAATATACTTAGACTTTTCTGTATACTTGTCAGTATAAGTCAAGTATACTAAAGTATAATTGTGTAAAGTATATCTCTGGTAAGTTAAAAAACAACAACATTATTTAGATCAAGTGTATTATTATTTTTTAGTTTTAAAGAAGTATTTTGATAACACACTCAAATAAAGTTTTTTGTAATGGTTGCATGGTTTAAGATTCTTTAGTGCCAAAGTAGCTGTTATAACAGTCTGAGTGAGCTTTCCGTCTTAAACAAGATTCTAAGAGGACAAGAGGACAAATCCCCCAAACCCGGTAAAAAAATAATCAGTCTATAAGTAGAGTGGTGTAGTTAGTTTTCACTACAGGTTGTGCAGCAGAGGAGTGACCTTAAGGATCACCCTAAAATAATATATACTTGGTGAACTCAAAACATATGATTCACAGAAATATCAAATTATTGAATGTCTTTTATTTTTCACAGTTAGTATGAGTGTAAAGTTTTTTTAAGCACATATTAATAGCATGTTAATGGTTAAAACCTCCTAATTTTGCAGTCAGACATTCAAAAGCAATACATTAAGTTCTAATAGTTGACTGATTTTTTTATTGACATTAAAATAACAGTTGGATATCTTTAAACCAAAAATGCCCAGAATTCTCCCTTATTGAGAATAATTAATAGTTACTACTTGTTAAAGTCGATCTGTTCGTGTAGTTAGCTGCCTTATTGTTTTCATTTTTGCCCAAATATTTTAATCTATGAACCAAGTTGTTGATTAAGCTGTACCTGCACATTATGCTTAATCTATTTGCGTGAAGGGAAACTGCAAAATAAGAATTTCCTTGCTCAGTGTGAATTATGTTTCTTCCGTGTGTGTGACAATACAAATATTGAAATCTTGAAATCTAACTATTCATAACTACAGCCTTGCATGTGATCAGTATTTTCCGTAATCAGATTACATAATTAAGTAACTATAGTCAGCTGATTACATTTGGAACAAAAAAGACGTATAATTAGATTAGTTATGTTCTCAAAGATTACACCTCTTGTATGGAGGAGCAATTTCCTTAATGTTTCCTTTGTTTGTTTGTTTGTTTTTTAAAACAGCAGCACTAAAAGCACAAAAGAAGGAAAATCCATACTGAGTTTGTGCCAGTATTATTTCTGTAAGAGTGATTTGATTCTGAAAAACTGTAAATGCTTGGATATTTAAACTATTTTTTCAGATGTTTGAAGAGGAACTGGCATTTGTGGGATTTCTTTTTTGTTTGTCATTTCAGGTGCAATATTTTCCATGTTGGTTTTGAAAAATTCCATACGTATGTAGTAGAAATAATATTTTTGATGTCCAACAGCTTCCCAAACTTATAGGTAAAATTGCCATGTAATTAGTTTTTTGTAACTGACTCTATTTTTTGGAGTAATTGGATACAACCCGTCTGATGTACTTATGTATTTGTAGGGTTTTTAATATAAGAGCTGTCATTTGATTTGTACTTCCACAAAGTTGAAAGTTCCAGAGGAGATTATGAAAGCAGCAATGGATGCAATACCCTTGATATATTTGGTCAACGGTGTTGGTTAAAATACTCTTGGTCTTCCAATCTTTACATTACATTCTCTCTAATGTTGAAATACCCACATGTTTCAGACTTTGTACTTCCAGTTTGAGACCCCTCCTTAAAAAACTCAAAACAAGATTACTTTGATGACATCATATGGACATATATTTTAGGATAGACTTAAGTTATTTTTCAAACCGTCACTATGTTATCGAACACATGTTGTACACTTTGTGGAGGCTGAGTGGACCTTGTTACAAATAAACTGGCCTCTTATGTATGTGTAAAGTTGGAAGAGTTTCCTTCCATGCATATCCTTAACTAGTTTTTTTAAAGGTGCTGGGATTAATTATATCAGTACTGTGTTTAAAATCCTCAATCCCCAATCAGGTTTACTGATGTTGTTTTAAATCATTTCTTTTTTAAAAGACCAATGAAAGAAAGAAAGAAGAAAGAAATTTGTCACGGATGTCACGTGTCGTGCTGAGCGTGTGTGTGAATGCATGGAAACATGCGCATGTGGTAGCAGATATTACAGTATTATATTCTCTACCTTCTCTACTTTCAAAACTTTTACCTAAGTAAAAGTATGCAAGTATTTTCAAAATGTACTTAGACTATCAAAGTTGAAGTATTCATTGCGCTGTAAAATGATTCCTCTGTGTTTTATTTACTATTATGTAGGCTGTTATGGTGGTTTTGTGCAGAGGGAATGACTGATGGGTTCAAGGAGGAGGTGGGACTGCATCAAGGATTTGCTCTGAGCCCCTTCTTGTTGGCTATGGTGGTGGACGGACTGACGGATGAGGAAAGACAGATGAGGACAGACAGGAGTTTTTGTGGACTATCATTCGCAGATGACATTGTGAACCATTGTGAGAACAAGGACCAGATGGAAGAGTTCCTGGAGAGGTGGAAGTTTGTGCTGGAGAGAAAAAGAATGAAGGTCGGGAAGACGGAATACATGCGTGAAAGAAAAGGAGGCAGATGGAGTGGTGAGGGTGCAAGGAGTAGAGGTGGAGAAGGTGCAGGAGTTTAAGAACTCGGGGTTAACTTCACGGAAATAGAAAAGAGGTTAAGAAATAAGTGAAGGCAGCATGGAGTGGGTGGAGAAGAGTATCAGGAGGTATCTGTGACAGAAGAGTGAAGGGAAAGGTTTACAAGACAGTCGTGAGAGCAGCTCTACTGGGGGGTTTAGAGGCGGCTGCGGCGGCTCAGACAAAAAGACAGGAGGCAGAGCTGGAGGTGTCAGAGTTGAAGATGTTAAGATGTTCTTTGAGAGTGATGAGGATGGACAGGATTAGAAACAATTACATCAGAGGGACAGCCCATGCTAGACACCTTGGGGACAAGGTTAGCGAAGCCAAATTGCAAATGGTGAGCATACTTATCTGTACAGCTAACTTGATATTGCCAAATAGTGACCCACATTTATAAATTGAGAGCTATGTTATAAGCTGTTTATAAACGTTAGCTTAAAACCAAATTTATAACCCAATTATAAACCATTTATAAATACTTTATAAATGTTGTCTAATTGTAAAGGGGTACCACATTTGTTTAAGAGCATTTAAGTAATAATGCTTGATTATGTCCAGCAGTGTCTAAATGTTTATCATATATATATTATATATATAAGTATTCTGAGTCATTGGGTAGGGTTCCATCCACATACACACGCACACACACACACACACACACACACACATTACATTAAATACCACAGACCTCAGCGGAGGAACAAAACATCAGGGACCGGCGTACTCCTCAATATTTAATCAAGACACATTTGGAATCAAACCCAGATGTATAATCACAAAGTGGGGATTGAATAAAGTACTGTTTAAGATAAAACATCCTCAGCTGACCTGATTGTGTGTGGTTAATTTTGTCACCTTTGGTGAATCTTTTATGGCGTAAACTGCTGGGAGAAAAAGTTCTTGCGAAGACAGATGGACCAGTCCTAATCAGGCAAAATTAAAATTCTGGACTCCTGGTTTGGGTTAGAGCTTGGATCAGACTTGCCAATGCTGAATGAGAGGGAGATGGAAGTTAATGTAACGTCCTAACCAGGATGGCAGCACAAACCCGTGTGTGCAGCTGTGAGCTCCTGAAGATTGATATTGAATTGATTCAATAGGCTGTTTTTAGGCTACATTTTGTGTAGCCTAGTGTCTCTCTGTATGTAATGTATAGCTGTAGAACCCCAGCAACATAGAAATCTTTTATAGGAAGAAGCCTTCTGGGATGGCGTACAAGTGCGTGGGACACAAAATCATGGATACAAGCTGCATATTTGTGACTTTTGACAAGCATGCCATGCTAGGTGGGACATGTTTGTACATGCTAGCAGAGATCAGTGACACACCACAAAGCTCTGTCTCTCTTTCTGTCTCTCTCTCTCACGCACTCACACACAGGCACCCACACCAACACCCACCCTCCCTAGTGTAATGTGTGTGCATGTGTGTGCATGAAAAACCCCACTGCTAGAGTAACAGCAGACTGGCAGTATTCCCAGACTGGGCTGCATTAGACATGCACACCAGCAAAGCTCTTCAGGTCGATGTTCTGGCTCTCCAGCGGTCCAACTCTCTGGCATGACTGACACAGAATACTTTTTGGAAGAGGAAAACAAAATCCAGATTCTGCCCAACATACGTTTGAAAAACTGGAAAAAACACTGAATCATATTTGTTGTACTATGAGCACTGTATGTTTGCCTATCCGTCTGCGTGCAAGCGTGGGTGTGTAAGTATCATCTGCTGAGTGCGTGTGTTTAAACACCAACATTGACTGTTCACTTATCATATTACCATCTGCATTATTTAAAGCTTCCATAAAC
This sequence comes from Lophius piscatorius, assembly GCA_009660295.1. Taxonomy (NCBI): domain Eukaryota; kingdom Metazoa; phylum Chordata; class Actinopteri; order Lophiiformes; family Lophiidae; genus Lophius; species Lophius piscatorius. Next base: position 49,433 of record VRLP01003178.1, read on the forward strand.
AGTCTAATGCCAGGGAGACATACTGTAGAAGTAAAAAGGAGGAACACTGTAGGTTGCAGACGTGATATTTTTTATTAAACTCTGGCAAATTAACAAAATTATGTTATCAAAAAAAAAAAAAAACACACAGTTGGTCTCAGATCAGTGGCTTTGGGAAGAATCGGATCCATTCTATTCCAAGGTAATGAAGTTCTGTACTGTGGCTCCTGTGTTGGCCCACAGCGGGATAGGCTGGTTGCAGTCAGGTCTGGTCATTAAAAAGCTTGGCAGAGTTGTAGTAAGATTGGCTGTCTTCTCAAAATACGGAGAAAGCAAGCTCAGTCAAACAGCACTGAGGTCACATACTGGCGTGTAGCAGCCTGACCAATCATCAGTCAACCTATTATCATGGTATTCAGCGTTGCTATGAGTAACAGAGACAAGCACTGCTTCACAGATCTCCAATGATGGTTGATGCACTGATATGCTACTCTGCTAATTCTGTTCTAATGTTTTTCTTCTCACTTCAGACACCAGTGTTGCTCTCTGTGAGATAAAACTTCTCTTTGTATCGCTGAAGCTTGATCCAGACATGGAGATTAAAAGCATTATTATTAGTTTCAACATTATTTCAGTTAATTTCTTCCCTTCTGTGGAAACATATTTTCATCCTAACCCCTTGTTTACTGTCCCCTGCAGCAGTGTTTTCTGACTATTCTTCATGGCTGGTGAGTGGAAACAAGTTGGAGGACTGAAACAATGTTAATTAACCGATCATTAAGGAGTCAAGACAGACCCCGGAGATCTAAACACTTGCCCACCCACCTGCGTCTCACCATTTCACTAACTGGACTGTTAATGACTAATCAGAGGAAAGAACGATTAGACTGCTTTCTAAAGAGATGGATTTATGATTGTATGAGTCTATTATGCCTTTATGGCTGCGGTTTTGCACTGATTACAGGAACGGAGCTATTGGAGGGCGAATACAAATCTTTTCTAAGGTAAAGAAATACCAATATAAGAATATAAAACAATCCACTACAATAAAATTCTTGTTTTAAAATCATAAAACTGTGATCATGTTTATAAGCTTGTTATTACAGATGTCTTTTTTTGTTTTTCTTTTTAAAGCCCTGGTAAACAAATTTATTTTCATTTCTTTGGGACTGTACTCTCTTATGTCAGAGTACTAATAATTCTTCAAATATAGGTTATGGTCTTTGAAATGTTACTGAAATGAAATTATATTTTGTAATTGTCAACAGCAATTTGAAAATTATAAAGGGAGTAATGCTGAAACAGTAAAAACCATAAAGATAATATTATATATTCTAAAGAAATGTATTTATTTATTTTCTTATTTATTTATTTATTTAGCTTAACAACAAGAGAGGGAATACCATTTGCAATACTTCTTTCCTTAATAGTGGCCTGGCGGGGCACTGACAGCACCTGAAATCCAATGATCAACCCAAAAGTCCACCTCATTCTCCTGAAGTACTGAATGATTTACATGGTAAGAGGTTAAGACCTTAGTCCAAAGTATTTTTGAATGTGCATTTACACTTTTCTATATTTCTTTCTTTGGAGGTGCAGTTTATTTTGAGGGACGTACAGAGTAAAGCCATGACCCAGCTGGCACAGGATGTTAGTGTAATGTCAGAATGATGTTGGACTGTAAAATGCAGGTTACAGCCCGGAGACAATAGGGCGAACCGCTGCCTAAAAAAACAACATTAGCTGTGAAGCCCCCGACTTTAAAGCAAAGCCTTACGGTTTGGTTTCTGAGAAAAACTAATACAAAACAATTACAAAAATTTTGAAGATCATGAAATATCTTGTCCTGTCCTCTGCATCTTCCTCTGTCACACCAACCAACTGCATGCCCTCTCTCACCACATCCAGAAACCTCTTCTTTGGTGTTCCCCTTTTTTTCCTGCCTGGCAGTTCCATCTGCATCATCCTTCTACCAATAGATCCACTATACATCCTTTTTCCCTTGTCCAAACCATCTCAATCTGGACTCTCTTACTTTGTCTCCAATACGTCTAATCTGGGCTGTCCCTCTGATGAGCTTGTTCCTAATCCTGTCCATCCGTGCATTCTCAAAGAAATTAACATCTTCAACTCTGACACCTCCAGCTCTGCCCGCTGTCTTCTGGTCAGTGCCACCGTCTCCACGCCACACAGAAGGGCTGGTCTCTTTACCGACTTGTAAACCTTTCCCTTCACTCTTGCTGCTACTCTTCTTTCACATTTAAATCCTGACACTCTTTTCCACCCATTCCACCCTGCCTGCACTCGCTTCTCGCCTATACTCCCCCCATTGCTCTGAACAGTTGTACTTAAACTCCTGCACCTTCTCCACCTCTACTCCTTGCACCCCCCTGCTCCATCAGCCTCCCTTTCATTCACACACATGTATTCTCTCTTCTTACGACTGACTGTCATTCCTCTTCTCTCCAGCGCATACCTTCACCTCTCCAGGTTTTCTTCCACCTGCTATCACTACAGATCACAATGGAGACTCCTGCCTCACCTTATCTGACGGCCTGTCCATCACCATAGCATACAAGAAGGGGCTCAGGGCCAATCCTTGGTGCAGTCCCACCTCCACCTTAAACCCATTCATGACTCCTACCACCCACCTTACCGCTGTCATGCTGCTCTCATACATATAAAGTACAACTCTAACATACTTTCTGTCAGTTTAGAGTCCCTAATGCAATACCACCAAGCTAGGGTTTATTCTAAAAATGAGAGAGAATAAAATTAAACTGTACATTCTGAACATCTAAAATGATAGCTGACTTTGTGTGAGATATGACTTAAAGGGTAAAAGGTTATTTCTCGGTTATAATATATTTCATAATGAAAGTTTACTAAGGAAAATTGTCAGTTTTAATAAAATGAACGTTACCGTTTGGTAAACAATTTTTTAGAAAACCACTTTGCTCTCACTAGACCTTGGGTTTTTATAAGATAATTACCAAATATAATGGGAATAGTACTTTCTCAATAGCCACGGTTAATGCCGTCTCCTCGGTTGCCTCTTTGACTTGTGGTGTCCGCCAAGGCCCCATCCTTAGCCCTGCAGACATTCGGCCTCTGGGTTATGTTCTAAACAAGTTCAATCAAGTAGATCACATTTTTCAATAACATTGACTCGAAATGTGCTAAACCAAACAGTTTAGCCAGACATTGAAGGTTTAAAACTATATTACCAATAAAAAAATCATTAAAAACTCAACATCATTCTTGAAAGTTGACATAGATTATTTTTCATGCACATTGGCATTGCAGTTAGCATTGTCATCCTTTTACAATAGGGTTAAACTGATGACCCTGAGACTCTTCCCGTATCTAACTATAGTAGGTTTGAAAAATGGTATACCATCCCCAAATAAGTCAGGGCCCCACCTTGAGCAGCCTGGTTGAAAATATACGGTCACCAGCGACAAAGATCACTCAATAATTTATGTCAACTGCTACTAGATGCTAGATCTCCCATTTGTGGCGCGCGCACATAATACGTCATCAAAACGTCACACCCCCTACCGTCTCACAGGCTCACTATGTTCATACAGACGTTGATTATACTATATGGTGAGGTGCAATAAGGGGGCAACAGTCAGAAGGTGCTCATGTTTCCCTCCGAATTTTAAATAAGTAGAAGTGGTGGAAAATGGATCTCAAATTGTAAGAGCAGTACTCTTGTAAATGCACTTTCAATTTCCACCAGGGTTCAGGTCTCACAGCACATTGGCAGACAGATGATAAAACTTGTGAGAGTGTGTGCCCACTTTCAAACGCCACACAAAAAGAAAAACATCCCGACTCGCTGGGCGTATTATACCTCCTCTTGTCTGCTATATTTGTGTATGGATGCTTACCGAGAGGAAACGATGGATGCAGACATTCCACTGCCTATATTCCCCCTCACTCTATCTTGTTGCCATGGGAACCAAAGCAGACGGGAGACAGGTTCATATTGGCCTCCCTCAGGTCTCCAGTCACAGTCTCCTTCTTTCTCCCTCTCTCTCTCACTCTGTGCTGTCAGAGCCGGCTGCTCCTGTGTGGGCCACTGATACTCGCTGATTAAAGGAAGTTATAATTTGATTTTCTCAGCAGGCGCCGTTTAATAGAACAGTTTAACTAAAGCTGTACCATCCCCAGGGCTTATAGAGGGAGAGGGAGAGAAAGAAAGAGGGAGATATATAGAGAAAGAGAGAGAGAGAGTCATGCTAATCCCAAACACTGAGCAATCACCCCACTACTAAACTCTCCCACTCACTCTCCCTTTTCTAATTCTGTTTGCCTATTTTACCATCTATCTCCCTCTTTCCCTACTCCGTGCTCCCTGCCTTTCTCCCTCTGTTTCTCTTGTTCTTCCTCCGACTATTAATCTGTGCTTCCCTCTCTTCTGCCTCCCTCCTCCCTCTTTCCTTTCTCCCTCCGTTCAGTGAAGGAAACATAGGAGGGCTGGCTTTTCTGTGTACAAGCTAGCTGTATTACTGACCCATTGTGATAATAGCGTTTAATTATCCTCTCATTTAAAATCAGCCCCATCACTCTGCCCCCCACCCTCCACCCCCCAATCTGTCTGTAGTGTGTCTAACACTTCCCCACGCTGCTCTCTCCCCCTCCATGCATCCTTCTTCTTCTCTACTCTGCTGCCACCACCGCTCCCCTGCCCTGTTCTCCAGCTATTTCAGACCCATTTAGCGGGATAAGCATCTTGGGACAGACAGAGGGGTTTTTGCTCTCTTTCAGAAGAGGCGAGGAGAGGATATGGAGACTGGCATTCTGGTGCCCGCCTCAGAATACCAAACAGGGGCCAGGGCATCTTAATATGCAGTGTGGGACAGAGGCTGAGATCAAAGAGAGGCACAGACAGACAGAGAGATGGGTTTGGGGTGGGTGGGTTGGGGGGGGGGGTTCCACAGAGACAGACAGGGGAGGAGGAGAGAGGCAGAGATGGAGAAAGAGGTGAAAAAGGGAGTCGGCTTATTTCTCCTCATCTGAGCATCCTTTGCTTCACATCATCATTTTGCTCCGCTCTCCTGCGTCATTCCCCTGACCCTAAGAAAAATCGACAGCTTAATTACCACCGCGTGCAAATCTACATGCCTGCCCATGCACTGATGTGTTTTTGCTTAGGAGTGTATACGTGCTCACGTCTTCCTCTGTTTCACCCTTGTTTGTGCACGGTGGGGGGTTGGATGGTGGCTCCCCCTCTGCCACCTACCCAGCCCATCTATCTCCTCAGTCAATTAAGATCGTGAGTAGCTGTCCCTGAAGCGGTGTAGACAGGCTAAATGAAAAGGCAGTGGATGTGAAAAATGAATCATTAGAATACTGCAAGGACAGGCTGGGGGAGAGGAAGCAGGAGGAGGGAGAGAGTTAGGGAGGGTCTGCTAGAAAGATAAGGAGAAAAAGGAATGGAAGAGAAAGGTAGAGAAAGAATGAGAGAGCAGATAATAAAAGATTAACGTCACGCCTCTCAGAGTGGTGGAATTTCAAAACCCTCCAGATCAAATTATTTATCCCTGTCTATAAAGGCAAAAGAAGAGGGGGAAATAGAGAAGGATCAGTAAAAAGAGGGCTAGTGGAGGGGAACAGAAGGGAAAATGAGAGAAGAGAGGGAAATGGAGTAGAATGGAGTAGAATGGAAAGATGGCGCAAAGACCTCTCTCACTCTCTTTGATGATGGTGCTGACAGCAAAACAAATACACGATATGTGTGTTCGAGTGTCAGTTCTGAGACAGAAAACTAGGGAGAGATGGAGGGTGACAGAGGTAAGAAATACAGGCAGATGTCTGCATTCACTCTGTAGGAGGCTCAAGGCTGTTTGCCGAGGACAGAGAGACAAGAGAGGGAAAAGAGAAAAAGAAATAAAGAAGGAGAGAGATAGATAGGGTTAAGATTAAATGAAACCTGTTTCCCTTTGATTCTTCTCTAATTTGCACTGAGATGAAGAGCACACAGAACAAACCACCTACGCAGCGCAGCACCACACCAAACCACACACACACATACACACACACACTCATCACTTGCTTAAGTCTCAATAGAGTTCACTCAGCCCCACTGACACACACACACACACACACACACACACACACACACACACACACACACACTCATCTCTTGCTTAAGTCTCAATAAAGTTCACTCAGCCCTGCTGACACACACAAACATGTACACACACGCACACACACATCACTTGCTTAAGTCTCAATACAGTTCACTCAGACATGCTCTCTCACACACGCACACACACACACACACACACACACAAACAGACACACACATCTGTAGCACTCTCCTCCATACCAATGACATTGACATTTCTCCACATGAACTGTGCAACCCCTGCTTGACTTCAACTCTCCTCCATTTTTAATTCCCCACTCATCCCTGCACTCTCAACTCTATTTCCCACTGTCACCCATCCGTTGCATTATTTTTTAAGCAAGAACTATTACACCACCAAGAATGCCAGCAGACCGTGTTGCTCAGAAACACATTGACGAAACACTCGCGCCAACACATGCACACGCAGGCGCAAAGTCCTTCCTCATTAGCCCTGATTCCCCCTGAGTGACATCTTTAACAAAAGGATGTAGCCTCTGCCGCCATGGCAACAGCCTCCTCCATCTCTATGCGGTGCTTCAGACTGTTTACATGATGGGATCGCACTCTCTTCTCTGCTCTCACTCCATCGTTCTCCCTATCAGATGCATGCGCTCCTCCATGTCACTCCTTTTTCTTTCTTTTCCCTCTTTCTCACTTCTTTTGTCCCTCCGTTATCACAGTTTCCTTGTACCGCTCTGTTTCAAGCGCTCTTTTCTTCCTCTAGCTCTTCTCTCCTGCTGCCTTGCTGCTGGTCTTATTGGTACCAGGCTATATTCTTCTCTCTCTTTTAGAACCCCTTAAGGACATACAGTAGGGACCACCTGCTTGCCAATCAAGGAATGATATGTAGGTCTAAGGGGGCAAAAATAAAAATAAATGAGAGCGACACAGATGAGTATGTGCATGTGATTGTACCTGACCATGCATGTGTATGTGTGAGAGAGTGTGAGGGGCTTCGAGGAGACTGATATCTAGGCCACAGGAGTCCAAGGCAGCCAGTGTGTCTGGTGTCACAGCAAATCAAGTGTCAGCTGTACACCACCTGCCTGCCCACACAAACACGCACGCACACACACACACACACACACACACACACACACACACACACAAAGTCTGAGAAGAAGAGACTAAGAATAGAACACCCAGAGAGTGTTTCTGTTTCTCCCTCCACCTTCTCCTCGCTCTCTCTGCTCTCCTCCTGCCACTATCAACGGTGTTTTGCAAGTGGCCTCCATTACGATAGGAATCTTTCTGTCTTTCAGCCTGTCCCCAGAGCTCACCCCATCCCATTCTCTCCCACGGTGAAATGAGTCACCTGCACTGTTTGGCTTCTCTCCATTTCACAAGGTAGCAGTTGAGGTCTTCTTTTTTGAAAAGGAAAAATAAAGTGGACAGTCGTCATCCGCGGCCCTGCGGAAAGGGATGCGAAGTGGTGAAGACACAGGAGAGACACTTCTAAAACAGGATTCGATCAGAGACCAGTAGGGTTGCATGTGGTCTCGGAGGCATGAACCGCTAAACCGTCTCCGGGGATCATTTTCAGCGTCTGCACGCACATTAATGAGTGAAAATCCCTGATATGACACAGGATGGAACGCAAATGTCTCAGGACAACTGTGAAGCTCTCCGTAGCAACTATAGGCACAGAATGCATACATTGTTCGTGTATGGATGTGTGTGTGTGTGTGTGTGTGTGTGTGTGTGTGTGTGTTGGGGGGCACATATACAGTGTGTGTGAGTGTTTGGTCACAAGCAGTGTGGGTGTGTTTTTATTTGTGTGTGGTATGCTGCTCCCAGTCTGGTCCCTCTGTTTCTCTGCTGTCTGTGGCCTCCTCTTCCCCATGAATACTAATGTGCTTCAAACCCCTGAGATCAACCCTCCTCCCTCCCTCCTCTGCCAGCCTCCCTCCCTCCCTCTCCCTCTCTCCATTCCTGCCTTCCTTCACCAATCTTCATTCATTTCTTCGCCCCCTTTACCTTTCAACTTTCCCTCTCTTTCATCAACCCTTTTACTTCCCATCTTCTTCTCCTCCCCAATTGGCCTCCCTCAGTTTTTTCTTTCCCTGCCTTATTTCCTCATTCTTCCCCCCTCTTCTCTTAGCCCATCCTCCTCTTCATTTAAACCTCCTAATGAATTTGATTTTATTTTTTAATCCCCTTTCCCGCTCTAGTTTCCTCACCTTCTCCTTACAGCTCAGCCTCTCATCTACTTCATTTCATGTTACACCTCACAACTCCACTTCTCTTATCATAACATCTTTATCAAATACTTGTCTCCTCTCCTATCCTCCTCACTAATCTCCTCTCCGCTCCCTATTCCTCTCAATTCCATTATTTTTCTCTTAACTCCCTTTCCTTCCAAATCCTTCCTTTCCCTTTTGCTCTCTCTTTTCCTTTTCTCTCCTTTCCTTTCCTTTCCTTTCCTTTCCTTTCCTTTCCTTTCCTTTCCTCTCCTCTCCTCTCCTTCCTTCCAATGTCATTATTTGTCCTTCCCTTCCTTTTCTTTTCCATTCCATTCTCCTCCTTCCTTTCTTTCCCCTTTCTTTCTCCTCCTTGCTTTCCTTTCCTTTCCTTTCCTTTCCTTTCCTTTCTTTATTTTCCCTTCTTTCCTTTACTTGGCCTTCCTTTCCTTTTTTGTCCTTCCCTTTCATTTTCTCTCCTCCTTTCATTTTCTCTACTCCTTTTCTTTTCTTCTTTTCTTTTCTTCTCTTTTCCTTCCTTTCCTTTCCTTTCCATTCTTCTCTCCTCTCCATTTCTCTCCATCTTCTCCTTTTGCTTCTCTCTTCAATCTTTTTTCTCCTCTCCTCTCCTCTCCTCTGCCCTCCTCTCCTCTCTGCGTGTTTTCCATTCGTTACTCCTTCTCAGGAGGACATGTAAATGAGGTCAGCACAGTCGGGTACATCAACTGCATCACTCAGGTGTGAGCATAGGTGTGCACCGACGCATACATGCAGTGAATGAAGTCCATGAATTTGTCTGTATTCATGTGTTTGTGTGTGTGTGTGTGTGTTCCAGTCCTAATAAAGAATTTCCTATCTTGAGCTGTATACCAGTGATCCAATTACATAAACACAGTCACCTCGATACATTTGGACATCCTGAAAAATTTTCACGGCCTAGTTCATTTAAAATTGCATCCCGTTTCATGGCCTCCTGTTTTTTCTTCTTTTTTTTAAAACCACAAGCCTTGGAAACAGATGATGTACAGGGGTGTGGAGATGAGAGGAGCATTCAGTTCCTTGTGTGTAGTGGCTGCAGCTCTATGGTAGTTTAATGTGGCTAACTGAATGTTCTCAAACTTTACTGCTTTTCCAAGAACACACACTCACACACAAACGCACACACGAAGAATGAATGTGGAAAGAAACCCAGCCAAATGCAATTGCAGAGTGTGAGAATATGAATAAGCATGATGGTGGGGGGAAAAGACTTTAGGTTGTCAAATAGTTTTCTAAAAACATTCTATACCAAAACTTTGAGCTAAGCTAATGAAAATGGACTATTTCCAATGAAATACAACATTTCATCATGAAAGAGTTTTATTACAGTTACTGCTCATTTTAATTTTGTTACTGTTGATGAAAGTCGAGGCTCATATTTTTTAAAGACGGTCTATCTGCTATAACAAATGGAATGCAAAGCAAGAGGCCAGCTTCTGGCAGTGTTCCGGATTAATCTTATTCCTTATTCCCCATTCCTTGTGGGCTCACACCTCCAATTCTGTTATATTCCTGGGTTTTGGTGTTGCTGCTTCTTAAAATCACACTGGGACTTAAGTCATGTGACTATGAATGCCTCCCCAGAATGTTACAGGACATTTTCTGAAAAAAAACCTTGGTGGACATTGGGGTATTCTTTGGATTATTTGCTGCTTAGAAAGTCCAGTGATGCCCACACTTCAGCTTTTTCACAACTTTTTTCATCTACAAGTTCCTGATACTAGTTGGTGTCCATTTTACCCTCATAAATGCTGCAGGTTTCCAGAGCCTGAGGAAGAAAAGCAGCCCCAGAGAGTCACTGAGCCACAGCAAAGCTTCACTGTAGGTAGGGGGCTCTTTTCAGGAAATGCTTCATTCTTTAACCTCCAGACATACCGCTGAGCCATAGACCCCAAAAGTTACAGTTTAGTGAGAGATATTCTCCACAGAACTTCCAAAACTTCCATGGCTTATGTAGACAGCTCTGAGCAACTGGAAACAACATTCCCTGTGCCTTGTAACGAATATCTTGGAGTTTGGACATAGTTCTTCTTTTTCAAAAATGTGAGCCCTCTTATAAAGGATTATTTTAGTCATCTCAAATGAATCATTTGAGACTGCAGTATTCATTAAATGCTATATTTCGTTTTTAATGTACAAAAAGCATTTCAACTTCATGTGGTTATCATTAACAGCTGATAATTAGTCCATTTTTTACAAATGAATTAAAGATATAATGTTGAGACAAACAACTGTGCTTCCACCTGTGGGTTACTCTAACCAACAGAAATGTGTGTTTTTGTTAGGTACTGGGAGATGAGGAATCCTGCAAGAATTCATCTCAGTCTGCATTCCTCCTTATACAGGGCTGAGAGCAGTCGGAGGCAGAAAGTAAAGCAACAGGCTACTGGAGATTGACCTCGTGCACGCACATAGATACGCGCGCGCGCACATATTCTTAGGACAGTAACAGCCTTTACTGGGGAGAAAACACATTACAAGAACACACCACTCGTGCACACAGGGACAACGGCATGCATAAACCCACCCACAGATTGGGTCTGACACCCACACACGCGCACGCATAAACAGAAATAGTGCACGCAGGATACACACAGATTGTTAGTAAACAGATTAATTTGAAGCTATTCACACTGGCATGCATGGAGACACAAATATGCAAATGCACATATGAGCATCTCTGTGTTTGTGCGCGTCTGCACAAACGCACGCACACATTTCACACTGCAGGAGCACTTCAGGTTTCATCATCTTCTTTTCCTTTTTTGCTTTCTTTCTCTTGAGAGTCAGGGAGAGGGGTATGGGGGGTGTCTCATTCCCTCTCTTTTGTTGCTGCTGGGGAGAGAGAGAGAGCACATATCCATACAGAGCACTTTCCAGTCACACCCCCCTCCCCAAACACATATACACACACACATCCACAAAGATACAACATCAAAGAGCCGACACCGCCGAAGGATTACTTCAGCCACACACTGGCTCGTCAATCCTGGTCTCGTCCTCCTGTGGAACCCCCCTCTAGTCTGGATGCACTTGGTACAGTCCAAGCATTCCTGCCAAGTAGCTTTCACACATGGAGGGGACGCTTGTCTCAAGCAATTGCTGACAAGCTACAAACAAGACAGCCTGCCGTCCCCTCTCTCCCCCCTCCCCTCTCCCTCCCTGTCTCTCTTCCTCAGCCCATCAAACTAGATCGTCTCTGCTCGCACCCTCACCCTCCTCTCTTTTTCTTGCTAGCTCCTGTTCTCTCTCCTTTCCCTCTCTCTGAGAATGTGGGGGCCCCACTAGCATACATTTTCAGCTGTTCCTGGGCGTACTCTCCATAGCTCCCTAAACTCACATAAGCCCACATATGCAGGCGCTGGTGGGACAAGGGTAACCCAAGTAAGCTCTGTTGGTTCTGAGTCTGTAAGAGTATACCAGCCAAGGCTCCTGAATAATGCTGCAGCAGGAAGGCACTGGAGTTTTTACCAGCTGCTAGGTGAACATCGACACACTTAATCCCTAGCTTCTTTTCATTAATTAATGCACAAGACCACCACTAGTACTATTACGATTGACATAGTGTGTCTTCATTTTGCCGAAGCAGAATTCGTAAAATCACCATTGTACATGGATGCCGTATTTTCTGCAGTACAAGTCACAAACCGGGGCCGTGACTATTGATCTTTTGAAAGTTAAGTATTCATAATCATTTAGCAGGTTTGTAAATCCAATTCTGCGCCAAACCAGAAGTCAAAGAAGCACGGTCAACCTTCGTTGTTTTCAAATTTGTTCTTGATATAAAGTGGCCATTCTCAGATAGTCCTCACTGGGGGGTGTCTGCATGTTTGCATTTGGTATGGACGGAACCATTTTGCATTGTAGTCTTATTGTTACCCAGCAGCTATTGTAATAAGCTAGTGCAGGATGTCATCTAGTGTCAGGGTTTGGTATTTTTGGTTCCATTTTTCAAATAGAGCAGATTTTATTTCTAGATGAGCTCCACTTCAAAATGCATATGCAAAATTGCAGCAAAGGGGCTATTATAGGTGTATAAATAATATCACCATTTTGCAGTGAATCTTAAATAATAAAAGAATTAAGGCTCAAAAGGAGGAAATATGAATATGAATTCTGATGCTGTTTAACTCAAAGGAATCTACGTTTCCAGCTTGTCTCTTTGATGAGAGTCCTCATAACAGCAAATACATCAGTGAGGATTTTTTTTGGCTTAGAATTACTATGATTGCGAGAACTAGATTCAACTGTAAATCAGTTTGTGGCCCCAGCAGCATGCCTAAAAGAAACACGTGCTAATGTTAAGGTTTAACCATGGGTCCTGTGCTTGAAATTTTCAAAAAAGTGAATCTAATTAGAGGAAATATTGTACAGAAATCCATAAAAGATTTATTTTAAAGAATTGTAACAGTTAACGTATTGATCTAAGGTATTGTATTATTATTTGATCACTTCAATTCACAACAGAAATCCATCAAATATAATTAGAATTTGCACCTTGTTCTTTGCTGTCAGAATCATTTTGATGCATCGTTCCTGGTCTTCGGTTGATCTTTCAAATTCTCAATGAGGATCTTATTCCAATGCAATTAGCCTTAGAGACAATAAATACTTTTAGAATAATGGACTTCACATTAGAAACATATTAGATGAGTGACTGACATTTATGTGTCCATGGAGGGAGGGTGAATGAGAAGATGATAGAGACAACCTCAACAGCTACTGAGTGAGGATCGGATTCATCTCATCCATAACGAGCTGCTGAAACTCCTTACAGCTTCTGTCTCCAGCTCACCCCAACTCCAGATGCTCTTTTTGTTCTGACGGCACATAGAGTCCTCCCTACTAACACAACCCCTCTGTCAGCTGTGAGTGTCTGCACCTTCAACATGCTGCGTCCCAGAATACTTCCCCTCTGCTCCCATGAATAACTTTTATGCTTGTTCTTGATGTTTTTAAACAGTTTGGAAAAGACTTGATGAAATAAATATAATACAATGCATCACAAGTTTCATTTCAAAATAGCCACCTTTATCTGGATTAGCTCGTTTTTACAACCCCATCATTTCAAAAAGCACGTTTTTAGAATAAAAAATGTACAAGGCTTTGTCACATACAATCATGCAAGTTGTATAAGATAATGAAATTGGTTCTCTGCATTTAACCAATTCCTGAAATGTAATGTTATATTGTATTATTATAATAAATATAGATTACAATTTTATTATTTTAATAAACATTTTTTGTTTTTCTTTTTGACCGTTAATAGACTTTGGTTTTATCACGTTATATAATTCTGTTAAGTAAGTCCTAACATGCCATTATATGCAAAAACAAGTTTTTGTTGTCATTTTCAGCAAACAGAGAAAGAAATGTATTAACTGAAACCTTCCTGGTTATCCTGAGATTTTGTGGATTTTTGTAGCATGACTATGGAGTAGTAGAGATGGATACAACAGGTTCAGTCAAGTGGCACCTATTTTTTTTTTTTTTAAATGTCCCAGATGAGCTCGACCAAACAGTTGAGCTGGACATAAAATAATTTTAATTATGAAACCAGTAATTATATTGTGATTGTTATATTCGGTGTGAAAATATTTTGTGCTTTGTTATGCAGCGCACCAACATATTTTTCCCCAAATGCAGGGCTGGAGTCCATTCCAGTCGATACTGGGTGAGAGGAACGGTGCAGCCAAGGCAGATAACCAGTTCATTAGAGACAAACAACCATTTACGCTGAGTTTAGTCACCAATTCACTTACAGTATACTGCATTTTGGATTGTGGGAAGAAGTCAGATCACCTGCCGGTGACCCACCAACAAATGTTTGAACCATGTAAGAACCCCATGATGCTGTGAGGTACCAGTAGACGTGATCTATTGCAATAGACCTTGGCTATCCTTTCTCTCCCAACCAATGGTCCAAAACCCAAATGTTTCAAATATTAAATAAAGTAAAAATGCAAACAATTTTATAGAATCTAAGCTGTTATAGTTGTTTAGGCTCTACTCCTACAGTTTATATATGTGTGACTTGCATTTGACATGTAAATAATTAAAAAAGGACTTCTGTTTTGTCTCAAAGATGTTTCAATTCCATCCAGAGGCAGAAGTCCAGTTGCTTTGGATTCAACCCACATGGATTACCATGACCTGGATGAATAAGAATGTAGACAGACAATTTCAGAGACATGTGTCACACAGGTTGTTACAGAAAAACGTACATATGAAAAAAATAAGACCAAGATATGAAAAGCAAAAATTTATTCAGCCTTTTAACACATAGCAAGAGACATTATTTTCTAAAATCCATTTGTAAAACATAACCATCTCTTCATGTGAACAGGTTGCATTTCCATAGCAGTATTTAAAGGATTTTAAAGTAGAATGAGAGTATCAATGTCTTGGATTAAAGTGAAAGCAGTTATCAATAAAACACTGGTTGTATTGATTGATATTCAAATTAAAAACGAGACACTTTTCCCTTTTCAAAGTTGGCAGTGGACTACAAACGGCCTGCAGATTTGCATGCAGTGGTCTCAAATTAGACTTCTGGGCTATGAGAGACTAGCAGAGAGATACAAAAGGAGGAATAGACTAGACAAGGCTTTAAAAAGTTAGCACACCAGAGGACAAGACGCATTGAAAAGGCTAAATCCCACCCTGCCCCCAAAGAGACCTCCTCCGACTTCAAGTCTTCAAGTAATCCATCCAGCGTACGCATCACTTCAAGTATTCCCTGTGTGGAAACTTTGGACTGCACGACCACTTCTTAGGTTTACAACATAAGCAATGATATAAGTGCACTCCAAAGTCATCAATACATAGAAAAATAAGAATACTAACAATAAGTAGCAGTTAAAGTTATAACAATCATTTTATATTTGATTTTGTACACATCCGTGACAATAAATCACAATTTATAACGTGGCATCGTTTTCCCCACCCCCTGAGTGTAATGTTCATGTTCAAGTTTAAACTTCTGGTGCAATGGTGACTCAAACAGCACCAGCAACCATTGTTTGGATATTTAAATAACGTTAGCAATCATTGATAGTGGCAATGATTGGAATCGGAGTAATTATGCCTTTCCACAGAGGGATGTGCTTGTGTGCAATGAATACATTATATACAAGCTGCTGATCAATTCATGCCCCCGGCTCCAGGTCGTCTCGTCGGTGCCGACACAGACAGGCTTCGTCCTGCAAAAAAAAACAACTTGTATTTTAGGAAAAGGAAACTATTCTCTGTAGAAAATCCATGTGGATGTTGATCGCAATACAAATCCCTACATACATCTGTATAGCCTCAACAATTACACCCTGGCACACGATGATGCAATGCATCATGTATGCAAACTAAGCATAATCATCTACCAAGTTACGATTAGCCAAGTCTTGAGCCGTGTCCTTTTAACTCACCTTACTCAAAGAGTGGATCCTCCATTTACACCAGGACTTGCCTCAGGTTCCAGCAACAATGCAGCTCCGGCATTTATACAACTTGGGGTCATGATTGCGTATGTGGCCCCGCACATTCCTCAGTCGAAAGAAGTTCTTGCTGCAGAGCTGTACAACAGAGAGTAGGACAGTAGGTTAACAGTACGTCATTGCAACAGAGGAGGGTTTGACACTTGAGATATTTGTACTCTTTCTGAGGTTAAGATGAGACGATAGATTGGGATGAGACAAGAAAGCAGTCTTCAAGCTTTGAAGTGATGGCATGGACTCTAGATACGAGTGTAGGGTAACTGGAGGGCATGTCACAACAGGACAGAACTGTTTTGCTTTCAGAAAAGGGGGGGAACGGGATCAGCTCAGTATTAGGCAGGTGGTTATGATGTGATGGCTGATTGTGTGTATTGTATGAATACACTGTACCTGCAAAGACTAAATTTTTGTCACTCTGATTAAGAACCAACAGTCATAATGGATAGTATGACTGTTGGGTCTGAATATACTTACAGGCACACTAAAGTGCCTGTAAGTATATTCTAGAGGTCTCCTAAAATCAAAACATGAACTAAAAATGAGCACAATACCATCTCTTTCAGTTAAAAGTACTTTAATATCAGTTTACTGTAGTTATGAATTCAAAAATATTAGCAACAAAGAAAAAATATCCTAAAATAATTAAAGCAGTCAGTAAAATGTACTGAAGTGTAAGAATTTAGTGACATGAAATGTCCTTTATACTCAATTACATTACATTAAGAATTTATACCATGAGCTAAATCGACGGCCCAGGGTTTCATTACAACCTATCTGTAATTTCCCCAGAGAATAAAGGGGGTAAAAAGTACCTAGTCCTCTTAGGAGGTAGGAGGTTTACCTCTCAGGTTTCCCCTCAAGTATGGGTTCCTTTCTAAAAATAGACATGATGTAAATTTTGCTCATATTGTGCTAGGGATTGAGATTTTCTTGGCCAAACTTAGACTTGTGTGGTTCTCGACTGCTAAACCTTAAGTTGCCTGGACTTACCGGACATGGCCAGTGCTTGCCCTCCACGTGTCTGATGCGGTGCATCATGAGAGCATCGCAGTCCTTGTAGAGGGCTGGACACTGAAGGCAAGCATGAGACGCCTTTGGAACTTTGGGGGCTTGACTACAAGGCCCCCGGAGCTGCTTTAGCCTTGCCCGGTGTATGGCATCCAGCATGATACAGTTCCTGCTGCTCAGGGGGACTTTTCCTTGCTATTGAAAATAAAAGAAAGACATGAGGAAAAAACAATTGAGGACAAGATTTTATAGCTGTATGACACACGGTATACATGCAAAATCAAATAATTAGGCGAAATTAAGCTTAAATGTTACAAATTGATGGAATAGAATTTACAGACAACTGATAATTGGTAACATTAATGATCCCTTCAACTCACCTTTGGTGTGGTCCCTGAGGCCTTTGAACGCGGCGCTTTAGCGAGGTGAAGATTGTTGTTTCTGGTCTTTGGCCGGGTACTCTGAGCCTTGCTTCGGTTCATGCACCTCCGCTCCTCCCTCTTCATCACTGGCAGGGTGGGTGTTCCTCTGGCTCTCAAGGCCCTTTGGGGGGTAGTCTCCTCTCCAAATTTCTCCCCAACTTCTGACACAGAGCGTGTTAAGCAGATATCCACAGTCTCTTCTTCTTTCTTTAGTACTGCCATTGCCCCCCCTGCTGGTCGACAGAAGCTGAAAAGAAAGCCTGAGTCGAGTAACTTGATGGGGGGCTTGCTCTGGCGCTTGCCCCTGTCTGGAGAAGAAGGATCAGAGAAAGGACCACCAACTGGAACTGGTTCTGACGGCTCCTTTTTGATGACTTTGTACAGAGGGTTGTTATAAATTGAGGCTGGAGGTTCCTGCTGTGAAAACTCATTTTCATTCCCCTTCAATTTCTGTCTCGTGTCCATGATTCCCCTCAGGCCCTGGTTTTCCACTTTTGTCCGCTCCTCTCTAGGCATGCATTTTGACTTCCTAAGTTGTTCTTTTACTGCTAGTCGGCTGCTGTTGTAACGCAGTGATTGAACAGTCTCTACAGTGACCTTATTTCTGGTCTGGATCGTTTGTGGCAGTGACTTTTGAGGTGTGTGGCCGCAGCAGTTGTTTGATGGAAAAGCGAGTCCTGAGATTGAATACTCGACTGGTTCTGATTTGATCCTGACGGTGTTCGTCACCAGAGTTTTGTTGGTGTGGCGTCTTCGCACAGGCAGCTTGGCAGCACGATGGGCACCATCACCCTTCCTCACTGACTGTCTGAGTTCCCTCACCATGAAAGAAGGTGAAAATATGTCTGGTAGTGCTCCTTTACTTCGCATGCTCCTGTCATTTGGAGGAACACGCTTTCTGACGACCATTGTCTTTCTTTTTGTCAAAGCCTCTGTGCTGACACGACTCACAGACTTAACCTTTACTATCTTGTTGAGGAGGCGAGTGTTAACGGGGTTACAGAGGGGAAGTGACAATGTGACTGCCCCAAATGGTAGCCCTGGAGAGTCGGAGCGAGGTGTCCGCCGCTTGGTCAGTGAATAGTTGTTAACTTTCAGTTTCCTCAGGCGCTTCTTTTGTCTCCATCCGATCAAATCTTCTGGTCTGGGTATAAGGGCTGTCCTCTGTAACCCAAGAACATTCATCAGCTCGTATTTCTCCTGTGCTCTTGCATAATCTTGCTCTTCCTCAGCAGCCTCTCTAACCTCTACTTCCTGCTTCACCCTCACAGGACTGCATGGGAGCTGGGTCATAGAGAGAGGTTTTTTATTTCGTCGAGGGGTCTCAGACATAGGAAGCACCCGCCTAACCACCTTGGCAGCTTCAGGAGCAGAGCGGAGAACACGGGTGTTTGATGGTGATATGGGTTGAGGGGATGTAACATTTTTGGACGAGGGAGATTTGAAGTCCATGAGCTTCATCCTGTGTGAGGGACTCAGAGGGAGGCCGTTATGGCCTTGGTTTATTGTGGTCCTGCGCAAATTGCACCTTGGGCTTCCTTCTAGAGAGCCATCTGATGCGTCCCGCAATAATCTGCAATTGGTGTCGTTATTGTCCTCCAATTCAAAAACTTTTTTCCTTTTGCTTTCTCTCCGCTGGCACTGATGCTCATGACATGCATCAGGACAGGCTGATGTAAATCCCGTACTTGGATGGCATTGCTGTTCCTGCTCTTTTATGAGGGCTGAGCAGGCTTCAACTGCAAGCCACATGCCCAGGTGACGGGCCATGGCCATGACTTCAGATAGGTCCTCCTGACGAACACAAAGTGTGGAGGAGTAGGAGAAATCCAACAGAGACAAGAGGCTACCCTCACTGAAACCTGAATAGAAAAACAGTCTTCAATTAGATGAGGAGTGTTGTTCCATCAGTGAGAGGGATGTGTGAAATGAGAGTGACTCAGTATAAATAGAGGGTCAGAGAGCCAGTAGGCAGGGGAAGGAGAGTAAACATGTTGGTGGAGACAATAGAAGTGCTTAAGCAGGGCCACCCCTTGTCCAATCAAGAGGAGACATTTCAAACACATCAGCAAATAAGAAGACAGAGTTTGATTGTGTCATTATTCGGGGTTAGGACACTCAGACTTCAGTCATTGACAAGTCAAACCGGTTTCAATATCCAGTCAAGAACTCCTTTTGCCAGAATGACCAGCAGCCCTCCTTTCCCCTCAAACAATTGAATGGTAATGAGAGCAATTGCATCTACACAAGTAAGGAATTGTTGTGTTAATTCATTCAGGTGGTCAACCTTTCTAGATAGTGACTGATAATTGTATCGCCTCAACTACAGAAAAAAAAGGCTAAAATCCCTGCGAAACTCAAACCAAAGGCCTTAACTACTTTATCTTCCTGCTTAGATTGTTGATCAATACTGAAATAATGATAATTGAAAGTGATATATTTAATTAACAGTCAATTTACATATTATTCAAGCCACAAGCATCACATATATATATATATATACACATATATATATATATATATATATATATATATATACACATATATATATATATATATATATATATACACATATATATATATATATATATATATATATATATATATATATATATATATATATATAAATATATATATGTGTATATAAATATATATATATATGTGTAAATATATATATATATATATATGTGTATATATATATATATATATATATATGAGTAT